>CM029368.1:25615171-25680171 GCA_017165825.1 Hepsetus odoe
CTCTCTCTCTCTCTCTCTCTCTCTCTCTCTCTCTCTCTCTCTCTCTCTCGTCTCAGTCTGCACAGCTGAGGGTGAATACTGTATGGTTGATTTAATGCAGGAGAACATGCTAAGGTTGTCTCCGGGGCTCGTGTGCAGGGCTGTGAGTGGTCCAGTGTATGAGACTATCCAGTGTTTTCCACGCTGGGACATCTAGACGCAGCAAAGCGTGAAATTCACTCGCAGTTGTGGAAGCGTGACCAGCTGAGCATAAGCGTTTGACGCTAATCTGTGACCCGTAGCACAAAATCTCCTCCTCAGGCAGCCCATTCACCTCGTTCGCACAACTGACACACAAATGTGTTTATGAGTGTTCATAAGGCTACGTAACAGGATGATGGTCTAGTGCAGGAGTGGGCAAATCCGGTCCTGGAGGTCCGGTGTCCTGCAGAGTTTAGTGAATTCCCTGCTTAAACACACTCACTAAACTTGACAATGATCAGGTGAGCTGTACCAGGTGTGCTTAAGCAGGAAATTCACTAAACTCTGCAGGACACCGGCCCTCCAGGACCAGAATTGCCCACCCGTGGTCTAGTGTGTAGCACTGTTGCCTCACAGTGAGAAGGTCCTGGGTTCGATTCCCAGGTGGGACGGTCCGGGTCCTCTCTGTGGACATGTTCCCCCATGTCTGCGTGTGTTTCAGCTCCAGTTTCCTCCCACCATCTAAAGAACCACGTCAGATGGACTGGAGATGCTAAATTGTCTCCTAGGTGTGTGAGTGTGTGTGTCTGCCCTGTGATGGACTGGTGACCTGTCCAGGGAGTGTCCCCGCCTTTTGCCCTGTGAGAGCTGGGATAGAATCCAGTACGCGACCCTAATCAGGACAAGGGACTGGAGGAGGGGCGTTTTGGACCAATGGGGTGGTGATCGGGGTAGGATGGTCAGCCCTGATGTAGCTTGTTGGACAGGACGCCCTGCTTAAACCGCAGCAACCCGGTTGCATCTGTCTCAAATCCAAAATGATTTCCTTCTGCTTCCTGCAATCCTTCACATCATCTAAATGAATTTAGATTCTCAAACAGCACCGTATCAACAGTTGCTCCTCAAAACGCACAACTCATGTATATTTGAAGCACAGAGACTAAACAGCTCCTGTTTACAGGACACATCCTGGTCGTTGAAGCTCTTTTTAAACCAAATGAATCAAATGTGGCATAAAGCTCTTTCCCAAACTCCCTGAGCCTTAGAGGAGCAGTGTGTCGATCTCTTGCGCCACCTAATGGACAAACAAATGTGTCTACCAATAAAAGAGACAATGTTTCACTACTGCTGTATAAAATGACTGTTAAATGACTGTTTCTCAAATACAAATACACATTCTGAGGCACTCGGGTGCTGATGAGTGAATGAGGAAAGTGAAAGTGGGTTAAAGGGCTTGGCTTTGATGTTCTGATATGTAACCTGATGTTTGTCTTACATCGAGGAAACTGTGTAAAAATAGCAATATATCAAATAAAGAATATCTATTTTTCCATACGCTGGCTATGAGTTTGTTATAAAAGACCTCGCTGTAAAAGATGAAAAACAAATAAAACCTTAAAAAATGTGGATGTTTTGGGACAAAACACAAAGGTGTGTTCTATTTTCTCTTGTTTGGTTTTGTTTTTTAAGCCACTTCTTTTTTAAGAAACTCACTGTCCATTTTTGTTTTGTTTTTTACTGTTTAGACTCGTTCCGTTTAGTCCTTCGCCAACCCAGTTCACGAGGATGATCCAATTGAAACGTTGCCACATTTCTTCTGTTAACTTTCACTTTGTGTTTGTTTGTTTGTTTGTTTGGTGTAAATCAATCAGTCGGTCGGTCTTTCCCTTTGTTTGACTTTATTCGAAGCTTTGATGACACACATGATGACAGGGTGGAATAAATGAAAGAACGGAGAGGAAAAATGGAGAAATAAAGGGCACACAGACCATTACCTCCCATAAAAACAGAGCGGAACTACAAAAGTAACCCACACACACTTCTTAATCGGAACATGTATACAGTGCCATATACTGAACAGAACCTCAAACTGAAAGATCTTCCTCAAGCGAGCAAACCTTGCTTTTCTCCAGGAGGATGAGAGCTGGGGAATGAGGGAGAATGGTTTGATTAAGGATTCACTGGGAACAGGAGGAGTCCATTTGTGGGATCCTTCTGGCACAGTGCCATGGCTTCCTTGTATGTGATCGCCTTTTTCGTTAAGGGGTCGACCAGATCTTTCAGGTGATTTGAGTCGTCTTCCAGCTGACTCGCTGTGGATTTGTCGATCATGTTCATGCTGATGGCATTCTGCAAGCTTAGTCGCCCAGCTTTGTTGGGGTTCACCAGGCCACCGGTGAGAAGTTGCACTTCCATGAACCTCCTGGCGTTCTCAGCAGGTATCCAGCCTTTCTGAGCTGCCTCCCCTACTGACAGGCGCTGTTTAGTTACAGGGTCCTCCACACCTGTGAAGGCTTTTTGGGCGTTAAGAAGCTTGAGCATTTGGTTTGAGTCAATCAAGCCACGTTCTGCCGCCTTGTGAACCGAGTAGCGTTCCTTTTTGTTGATGTCCACAATGCCTCCTGTCGCCGCTTGTGCCTCCAGAAGCTTCTGAGCAGTGTCTAGATCGATCAGTTTACGGGTCATGGCGCTCCGCAAAGACATGCGGCTCTTTGTCATGGTGTCCACAACTCCAGAGATGGGAAACGTCTCGTCTATGCTGGTGGTTGTTGTCGTGTTCAATTGGCCATTGCTTGAGTGGAAAGGCCTTTGATTCAGGGTCGAAGAGTTGTAACTATTCACCAAGGAGGTTGAAGTGCTTTTTAGTGGAGAGGATGGAATCAAGTTGGCACCGGTGTAAGAGTTCATCTTGGTCTCACCTGCAACCATCAGAGCAAACTCGGAGATGGGAATTTTGCCCTGCTTGTACTGTTCCAGGTCATACTGGGTCAACCTTCCATCCTTCAGTGCCTCTTGGACTGAGTACTTCTTTCCACTCTTGCAGTCATGTAGAACAATGGTCTCACCATCAGAGCCTGTATTTGTAATTTCTTCCCAGCTGCATTCAAGTGTCTGAAGGTTTAAATACTGGCTGCGGTCAATAAGACCTGCCAAGTATGCGTCGTAAGGGGACATATCTTTCCCAGTGTTGGGATCCAGAATGGTGATTTTGGTGGATTTAGTGGTTTCTCTGGTTTGTTTCTCAGAATGGTCCTCATTTTTCATGGTGTTTTGCAGCTGAATGATGGTGGCATCTCTTTGGTTTATTCTCTCTTTCTCAAGCAGGATGTCCTTTTCCAAGCTCTGTATCTCAGACTCCAGCTTGATGAGTCTCTGTCTGTTCATCTGGGTCCTTTCGCTCATCAGTTTGGATTCATGCTGGAATGTTACAGTACTTTCCTGCTTTTCCGTTTCCAGTCTCTTTAGTTCCTGCAGAAGGTCATTCTTCTCTTTCAGCAGAGCATCTCTAGCTAGGGTAAGAGTCGTCTCCTCTTTTGACACAGATTGCACTGACGTCTGGATACGGGTCAGTTTTGTTTGGATACGTTGAATTTCATCCTCTTGGTTTCGCCTGGCACTCTTGATTTGGGCTTCCTGGTCCCTCAGCCGATTTTTTTCAGCCTCCACAACTTGGTCCTTCTCAACCCTGATCACCTCCTTATAGATCGTCCTCTCTACAGATTTCTCCTTGATCAGGATGTCTACCCTGAGCTTGAGGTTTCGGATGTCCCTTTCAAGGGTGGTTATGCTGCTGTTCTCATTCTCTAATTCGTCTCGATGGTTGTAGATTAGTTTGTCCAAATTTGGATCTCTCTCCACCTTGACAACCTCTTCGACGATTATCTTCTCTTCAATGGGCGGAGGACAAGTCTCGAGCTCGTAGATACGAGACTTGATTTGCCTCAGCTCTGTCTCAACAAGAATCTTCTTCTGCTTGTCATCCATCTGAGCCAGACTCTTTTCCTTCTCCAAAACAAGGGCCCTCAGCTTCTTCACCTCCATCTCTAGGGCCCGACGGGACTTGGATTCCTCATCAACTCTCTGGGTAAGCCTTTGATGCTCAAGAATCTGTTTAGGGTCCTTCTGGAGTTGTACAAGTTCCTGATATACGATCTTCTCTTCGGGTTTCTGTCTCTCCAGTACGATGTACTTCTGTTGAAGATCAAAGACATTTTCCTCTTCAATGCGACGGCGCTGAACTTCCTCGTTTACCGCTTTCCTCAGTCGTGCAGCCTCTTTCTCCAGCAGAGGATCATTCTCATATTTCACCACTTCCCTGGTGACAGTTTTTGTCTCTATCTTGGACCTCTCAGCCTTCCACTCATCTCTCTCTTTTCGAAGGATATTCAGCTGATCCAAAGTGGATCTGTAGGTGTCCTGAAGGCGGATCAGTTGTTCGTTAAGCCTTGATAGTTCCCGAATAATTTCTGGACTCTTCTCTTCTTTCACAATTTCTTGAGTCGTTTCCTTCACCTCCACTTTGGGTTTCTGAGAACGGAGAGACTTAAGGTCTACCATAACAATGTTTGCCTCATTCTCAAATTCAACCCGTCTTCTTCCCAGTTCTTGAAGCTCCTTCCTAAGGCGCCTGAGTTCTAGCTCAGTATCAGGGTCAACTCTATAAATTTCATTTATAATCTCCTTGACATCTATTTTGGGTTTCAAACTCTCTACCTGGCTGTAATGAATCTGGAGGCTATTGAGCTCTTTCCCCAAGATGCTGGTTTCTTTCAGCAGTTCCTCAAGGCTTACCTTGAGAACCCTGGACTCTCTTAAGAGCTCTGGGTCTTGCTCCACCTTCTTTAGCTCTTTTATGATAATCTTGGGCTGCACGGTGGGGATAATTCTCTCCAATGTGTTGATCTGGCTCCTTATTTGAAAGATGTCATCATTCAGGTTCTTGCACCTGATGCCCTCACCTGAGATTTCATCCTTAATCGTAACAATGGCTTTCAACATTTCAGGATCTTTCTCCAGTTTCACAACCTCCTTCTTTACCACTCTCTCTTTAATTGACGGTTTCTTTCGTTCCAGGAAAGTGACCTCAGTGTTCATCTGCACTACTTCAGACTCTTTCGTTCTAATCCTTTCCTTTATCTTTGATATCTCCTCTTGGATCCTTGCCGCTTCCTTTTCCAGTTGGGGATCTTTTTCGTACTCAGTAACAACCTTGGTTACAAGCTTTGGCTTGATGTTTGTCACTTCATGCTCCAGGCTGGTGATCTTCTGTTTGATGATTTCTATCTCAGTACTGGTTCCAGTGCGCTTCAAGGCCTCTCCATGGATCTTTTGTTTCAGTACGTCAAGATCCGCCTCCAGTCTGGGATCACGGTAGTACTGCAAAATCTCTTTCTCTTCCACCCTTTCCACTCCTCTTCGGCTTTTGAGCGACAGCATCCTCTTCCTGAAAGCCTCTAGTTCATTCTCGGCTTGAATACGTCTTGAGACCTCTTCTGCCAGATCCTTCTTCTGGGCCTCCACCTCCTCAAGTTCCCTCTGCTGGCTCTGAAGTTGTAATTGCTGGTGCACCACTACTCGGCTCACGATCTCTTCATTCTGTTCGGTGGTTCACCAAAAGAGGCACATTGTAGGTCATCATAACATATTGGGTAAGAATATATTTTCAGAATCCCTGATTGATTTATTTTGCAATGTATAAGATTTACAACTTAAACTCTTAGAGATTCTGAGGATTGATCTTTTTCATGTTCAATCATTATGGATTAATGACTGCTTTGGAAACAGGTCCTTTGTATGGCATATTCTTATGACTTGATTGAAATTCTCACTTCACCTGAAGCTTTTTATGATGTTGGTATATTTACCATTTACTGAAGTTTATCTGTAATTCTATGTGATTTATTAACATACTCCGAAAATTCAGATGGAGAATGAAGCCGGAGTTAACAAGCAAGCCTCTTTAACGCGGCTGTATCCTGTGAACCTAGAAGGGTTAATTGACATTAAATCACGTACATTATTGTGCAAAAGTCTTGAGCCCCTCATTTCTTCCAGTTTTGCTTCCAAATTTTCTGACTTTCTTGTATTTTTAATATCTAGTTGAGGAGCAGTTCTCCAGATCTTCCTGAAGGACAAAGTTTTTGTCTCTCATGTTCAGTACAGTTCCTGTACCTTAGCAGTTTCAGAAGCAGTGTGGGATCATCTCCACAGAGAATGGAAAACAAAAGGCAGCCGGTGTCCAAATAAAAACTTTGGGACGTCCTTCATGAAGCCTAGAAAGAAAGGAGCTGGTCTAAGAGAGTTGAGGCTGTGCTGAAGAATAGCGGTGGTGGTGGTGAATATTGACTTTAAAGCTGGTTAGAATGGAACTCTCTTTGTGTTTAGACTGGAGTTACATGTGTTTGTACACAAATCACTGAACTACGGTCTCACTTTCATACAGAATTTGAAGAAATGAAGGGGAACAAGGCTTTGGCATGGTACTGTATGTTGTCTTCACATATCTTCTCTATGCTTTGCTATTTTCTTTTTCCTTAGATTGAATGTGGGCTAATCTGGCCCGAGACCTGCTTGTGACCACATGTGTACCTCACCTTGTTCATGACGTTCTTGGCAAATCTCATTTGGTCGAGAAGCTGACTGTTCTCTGCCAGCACTTCATGGTACCGTTTCACAACATCTCTCTCCTAGAAGAGAAAAACATTTCTTTACTCTGACATTAAGTAGCAGAATTTGGGAAAACAACCTTTTTTAACATACCTTGATTTGCACTGCACTGGGACGAGAGGACGGGTAATGTTTTTTTAATTCAGCCTCACTCGTAGTGCTCTGGTACTCTGGAGAGATGGCTTCATAGTCCTAAAAACAGAGAGAGGTCCTTTCAAAGCCACAGTAAATAATTACCCTCCATGTAATAAAAGGTAGAGCATTTAGAGAGCAGCAATTACTCAGACATTATAAAGTCCTGCACAATATATTGTCTGTTTATCACAATACTGATCCTCCAACTAATCACAGTGCTTTTGATAAGGTGACCAATCGCAGGCATCTAAACTGCAATATGCAGCAATACCAACATTTTGTCCATTTCCTGAAGTCTCCATTCTCAAGAAAATTGGAGGCAAAGTCAGAGAAGAGAGAATGTGTAGGTTTGGACATGTCCAGGGAAGAGACGAGGATTATACCAGGAGAAGGATGTTGAAGATGGAGCTGCCAGGAAAGAGGAGAAGAGGAAGACCAAAGAGGAGGTTTATGGAGGTGGTGAGAGAGGACATGCAGGGCGACGGTGTGAAGGAGGAAGATGCAGAGGACCGGAAGAAGCGGAGATGGATGATCCGCTGCGGAGACACTCAAACGGGAGGCTGGTTTCATTTTAAGGCCTAAGCTGATGTAATTATGTCACCTTGTGTCATTAGGTTTCCTTCAAATCAAGTATTAACTAAAAGACTTACTTTAAGAATGTCCTGTAGTTCACGAGAAAGCTTCACGATTCGGTCCAAATCGGCTGACTTTCTCTTGAGCTCTTCGACTGTCCTCTGCGATCGGACGGAAAAATAATATCTTCTTCAAATGGACTAAGGCACAATCCTTTATTTATTCATGTACTTTTATATAAGAAAAACACAGTCGCTGTTATTTAATCAGACATATTAAAATGTGTGTTGCATTTTAATTTTGAATGAACATACTTATTACTAAGATTCACACCTGGCATTAAAATGTGTCTCAGGTGATCTAATCTCAGGTGGACGGCAATAAGTACAAACAAATCGGGGATGCTTAGAGGGGCAGCAGTGTTTAGAGACTTAGGCTCCATAATCAGAAGGTCGTGGGTTTGAATCCCAGACCAGTATGAGCAAGGTACCATCCCCATCACTGCTCCCTGGGGGCTGGATATGGCTGCCCCCTGCTGGACGGAGTGTGTGGGTTAAATACAGAGAAGATTTTCGTCGTGGTTCATTGAGTGCTGTGCAAAATGACAAACTGGCACTTTCACTTTCACTTGAGATCTGATCACTCAGACCATGATCTGGGGAACATTCTTTAACAGCGTGAAAATGGATCTGACCTGGACCTACTCATATGACACTGATTTCTTGGCTGCTGAACAACAATCCTAAATAAAAATGGTATATTAAAGGCATTGTTTGCCTGAGATGTTCAGAGTCTGGGGCTTTGTCACTACTTCCTCCAAACCATCTCCTTACTTTGCTGGGCCTGATCTTTAGCCTATGGCTTCACTAAATACAGGATATAGCCCTAGCATGTGGATCCATCAGTCAAAATCAAGGACAGTGGATCTAAAAGGAGATTTTCCTGCAGCTACAGGCTGGATTGTTCTGGGGAAAGCATTGCTGCCTCCTGTCACTTAAATTAAAAGCTTCTGCAAACAGAAACAGCCTGCATTAGGGCCCGGAAGTGAGATCCGATCACAAGTTCAGATGCCAGGTGAACCTGTATGGTAAGTTGTACATCAAGCTAGATGTTTTGCTTCATCAGAACAGACCTTCTGGGAGTTCAGCTTTGCAGTGATTTCCGTCTCGCTGTCGGTGGTGTAGATCCTGTTGTTGGGGATGTTGTTCAGGTAGTTGTCGAGAGATTGAACAGCACTCTGGAAGCTCTGGGACTTTTTGCCTGCCTCTTGCATCAGCACCAACCTGTGGTGATAAATTAGGAGGACTGCACTTCATGATGGTTTGAAAATATGTGAGAAAAATCTGACATATGTAGATATGTGAGAAATGACATATATTTGTGTTTAGTCTCAGCGTTTCCAAAAGTGACCATTTCAGCTCTGTTTGTAGAGCCCCAGTCATGATATTTTGAAATGAAATGAGACGATACAGTTGATGAACAGCTTTTCGATGGAGGACAAAACTGTTTTTAATGTTAATATATGAATTATTATTATTTAATCATCTCAGGCTTAAACCACTAGACTCTCACCTCTGCTTTAGCTGGTTGTTGATGTTGGCAAAACGATTCTTGAGACGTCGGACCTCGGTCTGCTGTCGGTGGATATCGGGACAATACTCCTGGAAGCTCTTCTGCAGATGTCCACAGAGCTGCTCTGTCAGCTCAAGGTCCCGGTTCAGTTTCTGGATATCGTCGTTTTTGGCCTCGACGTCGTTCTGCATGTTCTACAAGATCATTTGAACAAATATTTCTGATGTGTTTTCATTTGTTGCCATTTTTATCTGTTTACTTCGCCGTAGCTTGGAGGCAGGGTTTTCACAGTTTCTCAGTTAATAAAAGTTAAACAGTCATGAACCAGCTTCATCTCTTTACCTGGAGGTCTTCTCTGTGGTTCTGAATGGCAGCGGGCTGATCCAGGATGACTGTGTCCCAGGCCAGCTGGTCCTCAAGTCCTGTAAGAGACTTGTCCAGCCTCTTAATTTGGTTCTCCAGAAACATAACAGCGTTCGCCCTTTGAAAAATACCAAAACATAAAGAGTGAATTCCAAATAGAAGTGCAATATGAGTGACATCTGAGAAAGGTGCTTTCCTGAACTTCCATAAAGATGTCAGTTCTTTGCAAAAATGCTCAGGTTTGTCTGAAAGGAATGTACTTTTGGCCGTAGAGGTCAGTGAGGGCTGTGAGGTCTTCAACCTTGTTGGAAACCGTGCTCATTTTTTCAGGGAGGGAAGTTGTTGTCGGACCCAGAGCCTTCTGAGATAACAGAGGCTCCACCTCTCTTTGAATGGATGCTTTCTTTGCTTCCAGGTTTCTCAGGGTGGAGACTGATCTCTAAAAGAGAACAAAGCATCACATCAGACCCATTAAGCATCTCAGGTTGTTCCCACGTTGTTTTAAGACTGTGGAATCAGCACTTTTTTCTGTCGGGTTAGATGTCCTACCTCATGGTCTTGGATTCTGATGGCCAGGTCTCCAGTGTGATTGGTTGCATCCAGAGGAGCTCTCAGTCTGCCCAGGACTTCCTTCTCCAGCTTCAGCAGGTCAGCGATGAGCCTGTCCAGTTGGTTGGCCAGGCTGCCAGCCTTAGAGGAGTCTTCAGGAGAGCTGTTCACGATCACTATAGACAAGGACAGAGTCAGTGAGACACTTCTAGTTTAAGTTTAGGTTTAGTCTAAGGCTCCTGTATTTCTGTCGATAAGCACTGCACAGTGTACATCGGAGAAAGTCCAGCTGCAGCACATATGAAGCATTATCTGAAAGTCTGTGATTATTATTTTGACAATATTTCCTTTTTACTCCCTTAATTTTACCCCACATATCTGTTCTTTCCTTCCATTTTCAGAACAGACTCCTTACTTTAGTTTAAATTCCAAAAGGAAAGGAAAGGAAAATGCCATTATTTTTATTTTCCATCACCATTTCAGCTAAAATGGACAAACACAAAAGGCAGACAGTCTGTCCCTCTGTGTGTCCATCACTGCAACAGGAGACGAGAGAGGACAGGGAGAGTGGATGGTGGAGTTCAGGGTGTGTGGAGTGTGTGTCCGTGATGGAGAACTAGTAGAGACGGTGATGAAAGTGAAGCGGTGAAGTTCATGTGGATTATTTTCAGTAGATTGTTTTTATTGGAGTTGAAGTTCGAGGCTTTAATAGTCTTTAATTCTATTAATATGGAGTGAGATTCAGTTCACTTTCAGCACAGACAGACGCTCCAGACGTCCTTCAGAGGAGACACGTCTCACTCTACACTCTCAGTACACTCCTGTACTTTTACTTTACACTCTCAGTACATTCCTGTACTTTTACTTTACACTCTCAGTACATTCCTGTACTTTTACTTTATACTCTCAGTACATTTCTGTACTTTTTACTTTATACTCTCAGTACACTCCTGTACGTCTTCACCTGTACTGAGTAAAGTAGCTGAATCAGTTCTTTTTTGAGTGTAATTTTTGAGAAGTATAGAAAAGACTCTATGCTTTGGTTTGCATTATGAATTGTGAATTTGTGCATGTTTTTGGTTGATTTATTTCTCTCTTGCATGTGTGAGAACACTATGAGCACCTAAAATGAATATATTTAAGACTTACCTGTTTGAGTCACTTGCAGCACCTCCTCTGTGGGAGATTTTAAGGAAGCCTCCAGAGTGGCTCTCCTCCTCTTGAGACTTGCCAGATCTTTTTCCAGACTGTACACACACACATAAACATAGTGTTACAGAAGGCCAACCCAACAGCAAAACAGATGCGCTGTGGCGTGTTCACTAAGACAGATCGATAATTTCACTTCATAAATCTAATCAACAAAGTAGCAATAAAGAAGAAGTGATTCATGAAGGTCTAAGTTAAAATAAGAAAGGCAAACAAGATCATTTGAGCAAAGAAAAAAGTAACTGGAGGCACTTTTTAGCTTCTTCTTAAACCTGTTAAGAGTTTGGAGTCAGAGCTTGCCACCTTGGGTCCACCAGGGGGCAGCATAACGATTTCATGGCACTTCACCCTTTTTAGATCATGAGCACCACTAGCTGACCTGCTCCTGCTGATCTACGAGACCCACCAGGTTTCAATTCAGCAAAGAAATCTTATCAAAGTTGAATATTGTTACCGGTGTAAAGCACAGAACGTGTGTCTCACCTCTCCACTCGTTCGATAACCTCTGAGTCAGGTGGAGGAATGGAAAAACACACTCCAGGGATAACCTTGGTCTCTCCGAGGCTGTTCTTCACCGTCCAGATCTCCTCGATGGGGCTGGACGCCAGAGTGTACTTTTCTCCTCGTTTGATTGAGCCCTGGACACAAATATTTACGCCGCAACTAGAAATGAGACTTCAGTAGATTTGATTGGTTTTATCCAGAACAGAATATCCAGGTTTAGAGATTTTTTAGAACCCTTACATCTACATTTAAGGCATTTAGTAGACACTCTTATCCAGAGCGACTTCCATGTCCTGATTACAGGGACAGTCCCCCTGGAGACACTCAGGGTTAAGGGTCTTGCTCAGGGACCCAGTGGTGGTAGTGCTGGAGGTGGGATTCGAACCGGGGACTTCTTGAGCCACAGGTCCATAGACAAGTACCACCACTAGACCACCGCCACCCATTTAGTCCTGATTACATCCTAAAAAACATTGACACGCTCCCTTAAATGACACATTGCAAAATTCACCAACCTTCTTAGATGGTCCCTTAGTTTTATTGCAAGCCAAGGTTCGTCACTTCTTTTTTGTCCTTTATTTTTATATTTCATGAAATTCTTGAACCGAACTACTGTGAAACCCTCCCCTCCTCTCACCGTCCAATCTGAGGCCAACCTGAATGGAATCGCTACCATATCCAGTAAGATATTCCCATTTAAATCACAGAAACCCAGCAAAGATCCAATCGAAAACCAGCTTCACCGCTCGTCCGTCTGTGCGAGAGACAGAGAGTGTCCGTGCAGCTACTTCTGAATAAAACTCGGGCCAGTAGTCTCACTAACACCAGTGGATAAATGGCAGAGCCGATCCATTATAGTGTGAGGGGGTGCCAAGGTTTCTTCACAGCTCTGCGATGTTCCACTGCAGAAAGTGTAAGCCTCAGATCTTTCTTAAGTCCAGCCTTCCACTATAAGCCTTAGTCTGAACTGATGTCAAATCAGAGAAACCAACGGCAACAAGCACTTTGTTGCAAAGGATGTGCAAACACCAAAACATGTGCTTTAGATTCAAATGAACTTTCTTAGTTTCCACCATCACAGTTTTCGTCTCACGTAGTCCCCACACGTTGGGGGACACTGGTCTGGAGTATGTGTATCTGTGTGTGTACCTGGTCCGTTCTCCAGTCGCACAGAGCAACAACAGGACATCTGCTGGACGGCGTCCGACGCAGTGGCAGGGGGTGGACGCGGCTGCAGGACTCTTTAAGATCCGCCAGCCTGCGCTCGTTCCTCTGAACTGCCCTGTCTTCTCCCTGAGGGGTGCATCAGGGGTGTGAGGACATGGACATCCCTGAACTGCAGTTCTAAACATGTAGCTCAGATTAAAGACATATACACAATCTCATTCCCACCTCCAGCTGCATCAGGATCTGCGGGTTGCTCATCTTGGCCAGCAGGGACGGCTCCATGCTGCTGTTGATCCTCCTCAGAGACTCTGAGATCGTTTCAGCGTCCAGCTGGTACTGAAGTGCAATGAAAGAAGTCAAGTGTGTGTGTGTGTGTGTGTGTGTGTGTGTGTGTGTGTGTCCTGTGATGGACTGGTCAAAGATATTTCACCCTATGAGTACTGAGGACATCTGTCACCCTTGTTAGAATAAGTGGCTTCAGGAACGAATGGAAGGACTGAGTTTCGCTGTACCTTTTTGAAGACGTCCACGTTGTCCAGGTGAGCTTCCTGGCAGATGCAGAGGCTGAGAAACTCCTCCCATTTTTTCTGCACTCTGCTGTTCTGGTTCTGAAACACACAGAGGCAGTTCTCTCAGAGCTGAGCTGTAAATGGATATTTTATGGGTGTAAATAGGTGTGAGCTGAGATGGGAAGTAACAAAGTAGCAAAGTAAGAGTTTTCAGACACCTGCTTTGATATTTTTTTCATTTTACTTCCTGCATTTGATCTCGCATATCTGTCCTTTCCTTCCATTTTCAAAACAGACTCCTTACTTTAGTTTGAAAGCTATTAAGAGTTTGGATCCCCGGTATTTTTATTCTCAGTCACCTTCCCAGCATCAACGTCTCAGACTAAATGGACACAAACACAGAAGAGACGTCCCTCTGTGTGTCCATCGGTGCAGGACAGAGTGGAGGAGAGTGAGAGAGAGGACAGGGAGAGTGGACGGTGGAGTTCAGGGTGTGTGGAGTGTGTGTCCGTGATGGAGAACTAGTAGAGACGGTGATGAAAGTGAAGCGGTGAAGTTCATGTGGATTATTTTCAGTAGATTGTTTTTATTGGAGTTGAAGTTCGAGGCTTTAATAGTCTTTAATTCTATTAATATGGAGTGAGATTCAGTTCACTTTCAGCACAGACAGACGCTCCAGACGTCCTTCAGAGGAGACACGTCTCACTCTACACTCTCAGTACACTCCTGTACTTTTACTGTACACTCTCAGTACACTCCTGTACTTTTACTTTATACTCTCAGTACATTCCTGTACTTTTTACTTTACACTCTCAGTACATTCCTGTACTTTTACTTTACACTCTCAGTACATTCCTGTACTTTTACTTTACGCTCTCAGCACATTCCTGTACTTTTACTTTACGCTCTCAGTACATTCCTGTACTTTTACTTTACACTCTCAGTACATTCCTGTACTTTACTTTATACTCTCAGCACATTCCTGTACTTTTATTTTACACTCTCAGTACATTCCTGTACTTTTTACTTTACACTCTCAGTACATTCCTGTACTTTTTACTTTATACTCTCAGTACATTCCTGTACTTTTTACTTTACACTCTCAGTACATTCCTGTACTTTTTACTTTATACTCTCAGTACATTCCTGTACTTTTTACTTTACACTCTCACTACATTCCTGTACTTTAACTTTACACTCTCAGTACATTCCTGTACTTTTACTTTACACTCTCAGCACATTCCTGTACTTTTACTTTACACTCTCAGTACATTCCTGTACTTTACTTTATACTCTCAGTACATTCCTGTACTTTTACTTTACACTCTCAGCACATTCCTGTACTTTTACTTTACACTCTCAGTACATTCCTGTACTTTACTTTATACTCTCAGCACATTCCTGTATTTTTACTTTACACTCTCAGTACATTCCTGTACTTTACTTTATACTCTCAGCACATTCCTGTACTTTTTACTTTACACTCTGAGTAGATTTGAAAACCTGAATTGTGTAAACAGAATGAATGAGTGAATTAAGAGGATTTTTTGAGAGGATTTGAATTACCTTGATTGCTGAAGAGCCTGGGTGCTTCTTGTTCACCAGATCTTCTGCCTCATTCTGCAGTTTGCCGATCTCATTCTCGTGGTTCAGTAAGCCACTGTTCTTGAATTTCTGCCAGACAAGTTAATGACCCAATTTTATTCACAATATTTTCATAAATGAGGTTTTCAGATCTGCTTAAAGACTTTCGGTTTGAAAGAAAATGGAAAAAAAGCCTTTACTTCAACATTTCATTGATTTAACTCAAAACAACTGCTGGTTAGACAATCTGTTCAACATGACTTCCAGCTGCTGCACTGAATCTCAAAACTTCTTCTTCTTTCGGATCAACCGTCTCTTCTTCCTGTCCTCTGCATCTTCCTCCTTCAAACCGACTCCCTGCATGTCCTCTCTCACCACGTCCATAAACCTCCTCTTTGGTCTTCCTCTTCTCCTCTTTCCTGGCAGCTCCATCTTCAACATCCTCCTCCTGATATACTCCTCTATAATCTCTCCTCTGGACATGACCAAACCAGCACAACCTTGCTTCTCTAACTTTGTCTCCAAAACATCCAACCTGAGCTGTCCCTCTAATATACTCATTTCTAATCCTGTCCATCCTCGTCTCTCTGATACCTTCAGCTCTGCTGCCTGTCTTTTCGTCAGCACCAGTCTCCAACCCTTATAGCATAGCTGGTCTCACTACCGTCTTGTAAATCTTTCCTTTTACTCAGACAGTCTGTCACAGATCCCTCCTGCACTCTGTCTTCACCTCTCTTCCACACTCATTAGTCTGAACTGTAATAATAACCATAAATCTAACAGGCAGTGAGATAATCCGGTGATCGTTGAATTCGAGGTGTTCGGTTTGGTAAATCACTGAAGTGCAGGGATCTGAGCCTCCAGCATCACGATTACTGTCTCTCCTGACCTCGTACTCCATGCGGACTCCGGAGGCGTCGATGATGCGGTCGCTCCAGTCCCTCTTGCGGATGCGCTCTTGCTGATCCGACAGGTACTGGAGCTCCTTATTGCAGTGCTGGATGTAATCGTACAGGGTGGACAGGTGGCGCTTTCGTCTCAGGGAGTCCTCCTGCCCGGGAAGGAGAAACGGATGAGAACAAAATCCACAAAAGACACACCTCTTCAGGCCAGCATGGATCTTGAACTTCTTCAGCAAGAAAGCAAGAAAAGATCAGCTCACCAGAAGGTTCTTGTATTGTCTTTTCACGGAAGGAAGGTCCTGTTTGAATATAAGAGGAAGAGGGACATTAAGGAATAAATGTAATAAGGTCGTTGACAATTTTTGGAACAAAGATGCCAAAGTAAGCCTCAGTTTACAGATGTTATCCTGACCAACTCGCAGGGATGCTCAGATATTTCTTTGGCCGCCTATTGGGTCCTTTTGAGCAATTTCTAATGTTTTTATGCTGATTATTTTATTTTTAGAATCATTGGGCATCAAAATCTAATAATCTAAAAATACATTTTGAAGAATTGAGCTGCTCTACTGCTCTACACCTCCTCTGAACCGAGTCATGGCAAGCGGGGACTTGAACCTGGGGCCGAATGCTTCACTCCAATCACGGATCAGTGTATTCATGACACTATTGCTATTGGTTACGGGATGGGCTATTCTGGGATGAGAGAATGTGTGTGTGTGTGTGCTTACCGTTAAGTCTATCTGAGAGCGGTAAGCTTCGATCTCTTCGTGGAGGATGTTGTGGGCAGCAATCTGCTTCTCCACGTCGGAGAGGCTTGGTCCATAATCCTCCCCTGCAATCAGCCTCTGGATCACAGACAAGCAGACGCTACTGACTACTACGTCCACTGTACTTTATACACCGTTTGTCCAGCAGTGTGTCAGTAAGACCCTGAGACACTGCTGTGAGTGTCTTTAATACAGAAGAAGGAGAAAAGGAGGTTTTTCTCACCTGTTTGTCAGCAAGCACCTGAGCCCAGTCTATCCGAGGCGAGAGGTCCAGCCCCAGACTCTGCTTATACAGGTCGCGGTATTTAGCACAGCCCTTAGACCAGCGGTCATGCAGGTTACTCACACTGGGAGAGAGGTGGAAAGAGAGAGGGAGCTTAGATGAAGTGGTGAGCTTATTGTTTCATCCACAGCTTCCTATCATTTCATCACTGGATTGAGGCAGAAACCCTACAGAAGAAGGAAAAGCCCTCTGCAACCTTCTACTGGATCTGCTCCCAGCTAGTTCAGCTCAGCCATACAGGCTTATACTTCTTCACCATCACTTCTTCTAAGGAACACCATCAACTGAAAGAGGACTTAAAGAAAGGAGCTGGTCTAAGAGAGTTGAGGCTGTGCTTGTGTTTGTGTTTGTGCGATTGTGTTTGTGTTTGATTGTGTGTGCATGAACTTCAGCACTCACTCCAGTTCGATCTCCTCTGCTTGTGGATGCTGAAGTTTCTTGATTTTATCCACATCCAAGAAAAGGTCCTTCAGCAGCGTTTCCGCCTCTGAGAGATTATCTGCTGTCTCCCTCCGGCGAGTCAGGGACAGACCCCGACTACTAGCCTCAGAGTCCTGCGAGAAGAGAAGAGAAGAGAAGAGAAGAGAAGAGAAGAGAAGAGATTTTATCTGCATCTTCCTCCTTCAAATGACCACCTTCATGTCCTCTCTCACCACGTCCATAAACCTCCTCTTTGTCCTTCCTCTTCTCCTCTTCCCTGGCAGCTCCATCTTTAACATCCTTCTCCCGATATATTCCTCGTCTCTCCTCTGGACGTGCCCAAACCAACACAGTCTCACTTCTCTCACTTTGTATCCAAACTGTCCAACCTGATCTGTCCCTCTAATATACTCCTTCCTAATCCTGTCCTTCCTCGTCCCTACCGACTCAAATTTCAGCAAATCTGACTGGTCCAGCTACACCACCTGTCTTCTTCATTGTATCCAACCTGTATTACACAGGTGGTCTCACTACCATCCTGTAAACCACTGTTGCTGTTAAAGTGTGTGAGAAAGTGTGTGTGTGTGTGTGTGTGTGTGTGTGTGTGCGGGGTGGGGTTGGTTACCTCAAAGAGCAGATCTTCAGCTCGTAGTATGTTCCCCTCCACCTGGTCTGCATTTTTTTGGACGCGTGTAACCAGCACTGCCAGGTCATTAGCCTGTGCCCTAAACACACACACACACACACACACACACACACACACACACACACACACACACATACACAAACACACACATTATAAAGTTTTCAATATCTGACATAGATGATTCTGTACCTACTCAGAATCTTTCCATGTGGACTATAAACGTTTCATTCAGTCATTTGATCAACTCTAAATGATTCAGTATCTACTCTAAATGATTCAGTATATACTCTAAATGAATCAGTATCCACTCCAGATTATTCAGTATCCACTCTAATTGATTCAGTATCCACTCTAAATGATTCAGTATCTACTCTAAATGATTCAGTATCCATTCTAAATGATTCAGTATCCACTTTAAATGATCCAGTAGTTACTCTAAATGATTCAGTATCCACTCTAAATGATTCAGTAGCTACTTTAAATGATTCAGTAGTTATTCTAAATGATTCAGTATCCACTCTATATGATTCAGTATCCAATCTAATTAATTCAAGATCCACTCTAAATGATCTAGTATCTACTCTAAATGATTCAGTATCCAATCTAATTGATTCAGTATCTACACTACTTAATTCACTGTCCACTCTAAATAACTCAGTCTTCTTCTTCTTTGTCTTTCAGCTGCTCCTGTTTGGGGGTCACCACAATGGATCAGCTGTCTCCATTTCACTCTGAATGATTCAGTTTCTTCTCTAAATGATTCAGTTTCTACTCTAAATGATTCAGTATCTACTCTAAATGATTCAGTATCCACCCTAAATTATACAGTATCTACTATAAATGGTCAGTTCCATTGTCAGTAATACTGTATATGCTGTACGACTGTATATTCCTTTATTTCTGTCGTCGACACTGTCCTTTGCACCTGAGGTTAGAGTGAAGAACATTAACACACAGGTTACCCTCAGACACACACCCCTCACCTGACCCCTACACAGCTACAAATATCACTCCGCTGTAAACACAACTCCCTTTCCCTCTCTCGTTCCAACCCAACGTTACTCAATCCATTCTCTCCTGCCCCGCCGGCCCGCCCTCAGGGCGACCCACGGGGTGGGTGTGTTCCTCCTGGAATGTGGAGAAGCTCTCGCTGGTTTTTCGAGGGATTTCTGAGATCGCTCCTGTCAGCAGTAAGAAAAGCAGGGCTCTCAGGCATGACGGCTGTTTAAAGAGGGTTTGGCCGCTGTTTCCTTCTTCGCAGCGTGGTCGATTTCACAGGCAAGAGGTCAACTGTAAGGTCAACCCCGCCCAACCCGAATCTCATTCGGAATTCGTTTTATTTGTGTGGAAAATGTGTAAAAGTTAGAAAAATGTTCAAAACCTAAACCTCAAGCCTAAATTTAACTCATCGTGTCAAGCCCGTTTGAAAAGTGTGTATTATTAAAATTAATCAGGATCAGGACATGAGAGACAAAGTCCACTGAAGTGTTTAAGATTTGATGAGTGACTCAGAGAGGACGCCCAGCCGGGGACAAACTCAAACACCCCATCGGATCAATAATTCAGTGTCTGTGGAAGAACTGAGTCTAGATCCGTACTTACAAACACCAAACGCTGCCCCAATTCTGAGTGTGTGTGAGAGAGAGAGAGAGAGAGAGAGAGAGAGAGAGAGAGAGAGAGAGAGAGAGAGAGAGAGAGAGAGAGAGAGAGACAGACCTGAGAGAGAGAGACAGAGAGAGAGAGAGAGAGAGAGAGAGAGAGAGAGAGAGAGAGAGAGACAGAGAGAGAGAGAGACAGAGCGAGAGAGAGAGAGAGACAGACCGAGAGAGAGAGAGAGAGAGAGAGAGAGAGAGAGAGAGAGAGAGAGAGAGAGACAGAGAGAGAGAGAGAGACAGAGAGAGAGAGGAGAGAGAGAGAGAGAGAGAGAGAGAGAGAGAGAGACAGAGAGAGAGAGAGAGACAGAGAGAGAGAGAGAGACAGACCGAGAGAGAGAGAGAGAGACAGAGAGAGAGAGAGAGAGTGGGGGGTGAGGATATGCAAAACAATTAAAAGTGAGTCAGTGAGAGTATAAGCATTTGCTGTGTGTGTGTGTGTGTGTGTGTGTGTGTGTGTGTGTGTGTGTGTGTGTGTTCATAAGTAAGCCAGCCCTGCTGGGGTTCCTGTTTGGCTTCTTTTGCTCATGTGATACACCTCAAAACCCACACACTGAAAATATGTGACAAGGATGCACACTGAAAAATACACACACACACACACACACACACACACACACACACACACACACACACACACACACACACACATGACATTTGGTGCAAAACCACATTCCTGACTGTATAATACAGCTTTCATTAAGTCTGATGTTCTAATCAGACCCTGCTCACACACCCGGGTGGTTCGCAGTAGTTTACTACTGCGTTCGGTGCGGTTACAATCTCTCCTGAAGCTCTGATGAAGACTGCATCAGTACTGCATCCCTTCCATAGCTGCTGTCTTCCATTCTTCTCCTTGCTTGCTTTTCTGTTTGGATCTCTGGAGCTCTGGTTTCCTCCCACTGTGCTAAGGCACGTCAGTTGAACCAGCGATGCTTTAATGCTTCCTCGATGTGAAAGTGTGTGTGTGCGTGTGTGTACGTCCACGGTCTTTCTCCAACTTTCACGCCTAATGACCCTGCACCCTGGTCAGAATAAGCGGCCGTGCCAGTATCGCCGCGCCTTTCTGATCCCCTAAAGCAACCTGAGCTTTCTAAAAGATGCCTAATAAACATGTCTTTTCTGGTCCAGGAAATGGACAACTCATGCAAAATGCACCAAATCTGACACATTCTACGCTTCGAATTATTCGCCTGTTCTCAACGTGAAGGTACATTTCATTGTAAGACGCACTGAAACTCAGGAAAGTTGGTCAAAGCTGCAAACTGGGAGGAATCTAATGAAGCCCAATGAAACACAGGACACGTGCAGCCCCTGTAATGCTCTGATCTGTTCCACATGCCCGTGCACTGACAGCTGACATCCTAATCAACACAGATCAAAACATCGCCACAAAGGCACTGCAGGCACTAACTGGGACCGTGTCCAGCTACTCTAGACACTGTGATGAACAGTGCTACACCGGACCGAGGTGTGTTGCTGTCACACCCTGAAAGGAAAACAGGCCGCGCCTCTAGCCCAAGGCCATTTGCATGATAAGCCTTTGCTTTTTTTAATTTGCACTTCATTCATTTACACTTTCACAGCAAAGTCATCTTCTCTGTAAACTGCCTGCGGTGGTCGTCTTGTAGTAGGACACTCTATAAACCAAGAGGATCAAATCCCACCTCCAGCACCACCATTGTCTCTTGAGCAACACCCCTCCAGTCCTCTATTAAGAAATGGAAGTTGGTGGACTGGAGATGGTGTGACTGGGTGTGGCGCGTGGTGTTTCTCCTCTGTGGTGGACTGACACTGTCCAGGGTGTGTCTGGCTTATCTTTATTCGGAAGGAGACAGAGTCACTACTCCTTGCACTGCCCCAACACTGCCTCCCTAACACTGCTCCCCAGCACTACTCCCAGCACTGCCTCAACACTGCCCCAACACTGCCCCAGCACTACCCCCAGCACTGCCCCCAACACTGCTCCTACCGCCACCAACACTGCCCCAACACTGCCCTCAACACTGCCCCAGCACTGCCAATAATACCAACACTGGCCCTCAGCACTGCCCCCAGCACTGCCCCCAAACACTGCCCCCAGCACTGCCCTGTAGCACTGCCAACACCACCCCAGCACTGCTCCTCAGCACTGCCCTCAAATGCTCCCCAGCACTGCCACCAACACTACCCCAGCACTGCCCTCCCAGCACTGTCTCAACACTGCCTCAACACTGCTCTCAGCACTGCTCCCCCAACACTGTTCTCAGCACTGCCCCCACTGCCTCAACACTGCTCCTCAACACTGCCCTCTTCAGCACCCCAACACTGCCCCCAGCACTGCCCCCAACACTGCCCCAACACTCTGGTTGGGATTAGCGGCTCAAATGATGGAGGTTTCATTTTTTGCACTAATTTATGAAAGTGAAAGTGACTATTTGTCATTGTGAAACACAGCACAGAGTGAACCACAACCAACACATCCGATTATTAAATCCCATGCACTGTCCAGCAGGGGCAGGCAGCCTGCACCACACCCGGGAGCAGTGATGGGGACGGCATTGCCAAGGGAACTCAGGACAATCCTGCTTGTTGGGGATTCAACTCCACAACCTTCCAATCATTAAATCCCAATCGATAGTCCTTTAAACACCACCACCCCTGTCCCCAGAATAAACTGGCATTTTGCAAAAATAATAATACTTTGCAGTCCGGTCTGCACTTAAACTAGTTTGAAACACCTTCGAACAGAAGACGCCTCCATGGGATGCAGGACTGGTATACGTTTTAATATATTTTTAATAGCAAAAAAGGCACAAATTAGGGCGATTTCTTTTTATCTATTATTACCTATCGGTGCTCACAAACGCTGAGCAATGGGAATGGGATGACCTTTCTCACACGCACTTCCTGGTGACGCAGAATCACGAGAGCAGTTTAAACTCCGTCAAATCTAAATGTCCGTCAAGAGCTGCCATCGGATTTAAGCAGAAATTCAAGCTGAAATGATTCCGATATCATTACCAGTATCGTATCATTGGTTACCGGACACATGATGACACATAAAAAGGATTCGTGTTACAGCTGCAACTGCCTTTTTATGAAGCGCCGAGCCTCCACCCAGCTGCGGTGCACCGCCATTGGCCACACACGCATCTCCCGGCGGACGGGACCCTCTCTGATCATAGAGTTCGTGGGTGGACGCTGTCCCAGGCGTGCGCTGACCCGAGTCCCTGCAGCACGGCCCTGTGAGTCACGGCTGTTCTTTAACAGATCAGAACGGGCTTGGCCTGCCATAAAGATAAAGCCACTCGCAGGTCCACCCCATCAAACTTCACACACGTGGGTGACGCAACGCATTCTTCAGCCCAGCAATCATTTACAGCTCAGTTCAGCTTCAGAGCTTCGGAGAAGAGCAACCAAACCATCGACAACAATAACATTAGTGCAAGATCTGCTGCCTTCATGATGCCAAAAGCCAGATACGCCGCACGCCAAGTCTTTAGGAGCTGAGCAAAGTGAACATGAAGTGAAAGCGACTACACGTCATTGTGAATGCACAGCAAAGCGATCCGCACACGATCCGCACACCATAACCAGCGCCTTGGGAGAAGTGAAGGCCAGCAATTCTGCTCTAAGGAACCTAGGACAACCACCACCAGATCAACCCATGACTTGATTCTGAGGCTCTCATCCCTAAAACACTAGAACACCACTGCCTGGGGTGAGTCAGAAGAACAGATACGAGTTAAGAACACCTTGATTAGGGTCTAATGTAGGTCCACACTCAAGATATAGTCTATTATCTTTTTAAATTGTTTTATTTGCTCACTTTTCAAACTAATTTAACTGCCACGTAGCCACAGAGAAACTCAGTTGGCTGGACTGATTACCACAGTTACTGAATATTTTATAGCACACACACACACACACACACACACACACACCCATTTGCACTTACGTGGCTGATTCACCGACTTTTCCTTCTTTCTTGAATACGTTGGCCATCTGCTTATGAATGTCTCCTTCCCTCGCTCTCTCCTTCCCTCTTTGTGGTTCTTTCTGAAATTGATCTCTCCAATCTAGTTAAGCTGCGTTTACCTGTTCTACTCTGCCCACTGAACAGGTGCAGTTTCTATTCAGCGCTGGCAGATGGGACACATTCTTCTCTCCGTCTGTCTCTCTCTCCTTTTCTCTCTTTCTCTATCCATATCTCTGCCACCAAAAACCTATCTTCACACTGATCGGATTAAATCTGATCTCCTCTTTCCTCTTCACTGACATAAACATAAGTGATATATTTATGTTTCTATATGAAGGGGACCCACATTGGTCATATTGACGGTGTGATTACTCTGAAAATACTGGGACATCAAGGACAATTCATTGGTGCACCGAAGACATTTGGGTCCGAGATCCAAAGATGGACATGAGATTAGAATTTTTATATCATAGAAATGATCTATATAGAAACCAGTGAGCAAAAGTATTGGAACAGGAAGATCTGAAGTAAACAACCCCTTTCGTTAGGTTTAGCATCCCTTGCTGGTGAAACTGCATCAAACATGTGACGCCTGACTTTTTAGCCAGTTGTTGCCTCCTTCTTTGATTATGGTTTCTCCTGCATCTCACCGCAGCAGGAGATGAGAAGCAGGTTCGGTTAATCAACTGACTTAGACCGCCCGCCCAAACGCCTTCCACTTTTTCCTGGAACCTAAAGTTTGAGGACTTTTATTAACTTCTAAAGTTTGATCCACAGACCAGCTCGGTGTCCGCTGCTCAGCACACCAGTGGTTTCCTTCTTGAGGAAATTCAGCGGTCGTGTATTTCGCTGCTTTTTTGTCCAATGTCTGTGAACCGCTTCTACTTTTCTCATTTTTCCTCTTCTTTGTGCTTCATGCGTCCTCCTTTTCTCCCACAGACAGCTCTCTGAACCTCATGCTGATTTTCACTTTTAACAACTAATCCAGTCTCTACAAGTGAAGTCTGTGCTGGAGGTGAGAGTAAATTATCACAGCTAAGTTTACAGTTGAAAATCAATGTAACGGAAGACCTCTCATGACTGAAGCTGACACCGTTCTGATACTTTCGCTTTTCCAATACTCAGATCATCTTCTTCTTTTCATCTTAAACCCAAATGCCTTCCGTGGCAAAATCCTATTTTGCTGATATAAACAGCACTTTGAAATGAAAGTGACTACTTGTTATTGTATTGTGTAATATTAACCCACACACACCTTGCAGCAGGGGAGCCAAGCATCCAACCCATTTACAGTGATATACTTGTACCTTTGCCCAAGGGATTCCAAACCACAACCTTCTGTTCTGGAAGCCCAGTCTCTAAACACTAGACCTCACCACTGCCTCATCTAACACACTTTGGTTCTGGTCTGCCCAGCTTACTCCAGTTTCTGCGCATCCGGCTAAAAGGTTTACAGTCACCTTTGCAACACTCTGGCATGATGGGAGCTTGAACTGCCTGGCAATGGAAAGAAGGAGAAAATGAGAGGAATGCAGCAGGAGCCAGTTTTTCAGAGCCCTTTCCCCTTCTCTTTCTCTTCTTCTCCTCCCTCAGTCTGTTCATCATTCCCATCCTCTGAGGCTGCTGGAATTTAACCCACCTTAACCAAACCTGTGACACTGACTGAACTCCTGTTGAGTCCAGTTAATTTGCTCAGCAGGCAAACCCAGACTGAAGTAATTGTACTGAAACCAGCTCCGTTTCTGTTTGACGGCACTTTAATGCACATAGAAGGCAGCGTTTCAAATCCTGCAGATTAACCTGCTCTATCAGTCGGTAAATTCATCGTCTTCTTAAACTCCTTCTCAGGGAGTCATGAGGAAAAGGTTCATCTGCAAGGGGTTCTGGTAAAGGTTCTAGGACAGTGACAGGGATGATCAAAATAGCATGATAAGTAGTTGGACACACTGCCTGAAGTTCATGCTTTGAATTAAATACGATCCTTTTCACAGGTTACAGATCATCAGCACTAGCAGAAAGTGAAAAGAGACTTTTTGTTATTGAGAACACACAGCACTCAGTGAACCACAAGCAAATGTGTCCTCTTTGTTTAACACATAATTCGCATACAGCAATCGCATGGTGGGCACATCCACCCCAATCCTGGGAGCAGGTGTGTGGTGTCCAGTGAGCACCTGTCCAGCAGGGGTTCTCTGTGTGTGCTGGAGTTTAAGGATGAAGGGAGGAGGAGTGAGTGAGTGGATGTGGGTGGTTTAGTGGAAGGCAGATTGATGAGGTAGGAAGGATTGGGTAGATGAGTGAATGAGTGATCATACTAAGAATCAGGCAATGGGTGTAGTTGGGTTTGGTGGGTGAGAGTGAGTATAGAGTTGGGGACTGTAAGGGATAGACTGGGGGACTGTGGAGGATTGAGTGGGGATCTGGTGAGGATAGAGTGGGGACTGGGTGGAGGATAGAGGGGACTGGGTGGGTGATCGAGTGGGGACTGGGTGGGTGATCGAGTGGGGACTGGGTGGAGGATCGAGTGGGGACTGGGCAGGAGGATATGGGTCTGTAGGATCGAGTGGGGACTGGGTGATGATCATGGGGAACTGGGTGAGGATAGGAGTGGGGACTGGGTGGAGGAGGAGTGGACTGGGTGGGGATAGAGTGGGGACTGGGTGGAGGATAGAGGGGCTGGGGGGACAGAGGACTGGGTGAGGATTGGAGTGGGGGACTGCGGGTGACCTGAGTGGGGACTGCGGAGGATTGATGGGGACTGGGTGGAGGATAGAGGACTGGGTGAGGATAGAGTGGGGACTGGGTAAGATCGAGTGGGGACAGGATGGGATCGAGTGGGGACTGGGTGGAGGATAGAGTGGGGGACTTGGTGGGTGATCGAGTGGGGACTGGGTGGAGGATTGAGTGGGGGACTGGGTGGAGGATAGAGTGGGGACCGTGGGTGATAGACTGGGGACTATGAGTAGGATTAGAGTGGGGGACTGGGTGGAGGATAGAGTGGGGACTGGGTGGGTGATCTAGTGGGGACTGGGTGGAGGATCGAGTGGGGACTGGGTGGAGGATAGAGTGGGGGACTTGGTAAGGATAGAGGACTGGTAAGGATCGAGTGGGGGACTGTGTGATAGACTGGGGGACTGGGGTAGGAGGATTGAGTGGGGGACTGGGGTGAGGTGGGGAGGTATGGGGACTGGGTGGTGGGGATCGAGTGGGGACTGGTGGAGGATCGAGGGGGACTGGGTGGAGAGCAGAGGTGGGACTGGTGGTGATCGAGTGGGGAGCCCGGTGAGGATTGAAGGACTGTGGAGGGGATGAGGGGACTGGTGGGAGACAGAGTGGGGACTGGGTGTGGATAGAGGTGGGGACTGGGTGGAGGACTGAGGGGGACTGGGGTGGAGGGATAGAGGGGACTGTAAGTGGATCGAGTGGGGACTGGGTGGAGGATTGAGTGGGGGACTGGGTGAGGATAGAGTGGGGATCATGTGAGGATAGAGTGGGGACTGTGGGGGGATAGGGATGGGACTATGGAGACTGATGTGGACTGTGGTGGGAGACAGATGGGACTGGGGGTGGAGGATCGAGTGGGACTGGGTGAGTGGAGGAGTGGGGACTGGTGGTGATCGAGTGGGGACTGTGAGGATCGAGTGGGGGACTGGGTGGAGGATAGAGGACTGGGTGGAGATGGGGGACTGGGTGGGGATAGAGTGGGTGGACTGGGTGGAGGATTGAGTGGGGTACTGGGTGGAGGATAGAGTGGTGACTGTGGTGATCTAAGGGGGACTGGGTGAGGATTGAGTGGGGACTGGTGGAGGAGAGAGTGGGGACTGGGTGGTGATATAGAGTGGGGACTGTGGGGATAGAGTGGGGACTGTGAGGATTGAGTGGGGACTGGGTGGGAGAGAGCAGAGGACTGGGTGGAGGGACAGAGTGGGGACTGGGTGGGGATAGAGTGGGGACTGTGAGGATTGAGGGGGACTGGGTGGAGGATAGAGTGGGGACTGGGTGGAGGATAGAGTGGGGGACTGGTGGGTGAGGAGGGGGACTGCGGAGATGGCAGTGGACCTGGGTGGTGATAGAGGGGGACTGGGTATGGGGATTGAGTGGGGACTGGGTGGAGTGATAGAGGGGACTGTGGGATCGAGTGGGGACTGGGCAAGATAGGAGTGGGGACTGCAAGGGGGACAGAGTGGGACTGGGTGGAGGATAGAGTGGGGACTGTGGTGATAGGAGTGGGGACCAGTGGAGGATAGGAGTGGGGACTGGTGGTGATCGTAGGGACTGGTGGAGGGATTGAGTGGTGTATCGCGAGGGACAGTGGGGACTGGGTGGAGGATGGTGTGGGGACTGTAAGTGATCGAGTGGGGACTGGGTGGGTGAGGAGGACCGGTGGAGGATTGAGTGGGGACTGCAAGTGACTCCAGAGTGGGACTGGGTGGAGGATGGAGGGTGGATAGAGGCAGGGTTTAGGTGTTTGGGGCAGTTATGCTCACTAGAGGACGTCTGCTGGTTATTCTAATACTTTACACAGGCGTGGGGACTGGGTGGAGGATAGAGTGGGGGACTGGTGGGTGATCGAAAGTGGGGACTGTGAGGATTGAGGGACTGGGTGGAGGATGGTGTGGTGGACTGGGTGGAGGGGATGGTGTGGGGGACTGGGTGGGTGATAGACTGGGGGACTGGGTGGAGGATTGAGTGGGACTGGGTGTGGAGATAGAGTGGGGGACTGGTGAGGATGAGTGGGGGGACGGGGGTGGGTGCAGGATCGAGTGGGATCAGTGGAGGACTGAGTGGGGACTGGGTGGGAGGATAGAGGGGGGACTGGGGGGAGGATAGAGTGGGGGACTGGGTGGGGGATAGAGTGGGGACTGGGTGGAGTGGGGATTGGGAGTGGGGATCATGGAGGATAGAGTGGGGACCTGGTGGGTGGATCGAGTGGGACTGGGTGGAGGATCATGGGGACTGGTGGAGGATAGGAGTGGGGACTGGGTGGGAGGGGATTTAGAGTGGGGAATTTGGGGGTGGAGAGCAGAGTGGGGACTGGGTGGGTGGTGATCGAGTGGGACTGGGTGGGAGGATTTATGGGGGACTGGGTGGAGGATAGAGTGGGGACTGGTGGAAGATGGAGTGGGGACTGGGTGTGGTGATAGAGTGGGGACTGGGTGGAGATCATGGGGGACCCGGGTGGAGGATGGGAGTGGGGACTGGGGTGGAGGGATAGAGCTGGACTGCGGGGGACAGAGTGGGGACTGGGTGGAGGTGATTGAGTGGGGACTGCGGAGGGACAGAGTGGGGACTGGGTGGAGGATAGAGTGGGGGGACTGGGGGGTGATAGAGGGGGACTGGTGGGAGGGATGGTGGGGGACTGGGTGGTGACAGGGGGACTGGGGTGAGGATTGAGTGGGGACTGGGTGGAGGATAGAGGGGGACTGTGGGTGGATCGAGTGGGGGGAATTGGTGGCAGACAGAGTGGACTGGGGTGGGTGATAGAGTGGGACTGGGTGGAGGATAGGAGTGGGGACTGGGTGGGTGATAGAGTGGGGACTGGGTGGAGGTGGATATGGGGGACTGGGTATGACTCCAGTGGGGACTGGGTGGAGGATGGTGTGGGGGACTGGGTGAGGATGGTGGGGACTGTAAGGATCGAAAGTGGGGGGACTGCAAGAGAGTGGACTGGGTGAGGATTGAGTGGGGACTGGGTGGGCGTAGACTCCAGTGGGGACTGGGTGGCATCGAGTGGGGACTGGGTGAGTGTGATCGAGTGGGGACTGGGTGGGGTGATCGAGTGGGACTGGGTGGGTGGGATCTGAGTGGGGACTGGTGGGTGATAGAGTGGGACTGGTGGAGGATTGAGGTGACTGTGGTGATCGAGTGGGGACTGTGGAGGATAGGAGTGGGGGACTGGGGTGGAGGATGGCAAATTGGGCAGGATATGGTGGGGGACTGGGTGGGTGATCGAGTGGGGACTGGGTGGAGGATGGAGTGGTGATAGAGTAGGTTTAGGGTGTTTGGGTGAAGTTGTCACTAGAGGACGTCTGCTGGTTATTCTAATACTTTACACAGGCGTGTCTGCACCACACCTAACTCAAGAATTTAGTACAAACACACACACACACACACACACACACACAGGTGCCACAGTAAAAGAACAATCAACAGGACAAACACAAGAATTGCGAAGGCGCTTTAGTTGAGCCACACAGCAGGGCTTTATTCTGGTCACACATCGTTCGTTCTGCACATTCTCAACGGACTGTGTGTGTGCGGGTGAATACAGTGCAGGCTGTGACAGGAACCTGTCTGTTTGCTGTCTTCTATCTTTTCTTTGTGTTGTTTAATGTTAAAAAAGAAAAGGGGATGAAACTATCAACATTGATCCTCCTGTTTTCTTGATTGCATGATGAAGGTTCACAAGGTTAATGTTGCCGGGGCAACGGCAGCCTAGTTGTTTGGGAGTCGGCCACAGGATCGGAAGATTGTGGGTTCAAACTCCTTCCTGTTAGGTTGCCCTGAGGTACCCTTGAGCAAGGTACCGTCCCTCTCACTGCTCCCCAGGCGCTTTCATAGCTGCCCACTGCTGCACGATGTTTGCATGGGTTAAATGCAGAGGTCCAGTTTCGTTGTGGTCACTGTGTGCTATGCTGTGACCTCGCAATGACAAGAATGGTCACTTTCACTTTCACAAGTGGTCCAAGGAAAAATGACCAGTGACCAGTGGCCTAGGCATGCTGGGAGTGAAGAAGATCCCACTGGGTCTCACAGAAGAGCTGCTGGAGAAAAAGTTGACGCTGCTACATAATTACACACTGGCTTCCGAGAAATGAATATTAAGCAAAATTCAATACAAAGGTTGGATGTTTTTAAGGATGAAAAGATCTAAACTAACACTGGACCTTCTCCTCTAAAGGTTTAAATGATCATTTCTGTGGCTGTTATCGATTGTTTCCTGAAAAAAACTTTGTTGTGTCATTTTTTCGATTGTCTTTTGATGTAAGGGTCACACAGTGGCGCAGTGAGAAGGTCCTGGGTTCAGTTCCCAAGTGGGACAGTCCCGATCCCTTCTGTGTGGAGTGGACATGTTCTCCCCGTGACCGCGTGTGTTTCCTCCAGGAGCTCGAGGTTCCTCCCACCGTCAGTGAGACTGGAGATGCTAAATTGCCCCATGTGAGTGTTTGTCTGTCTGTCCTGTGATGGACTGGTGTCCTGTCCAGGCTGTTCGTCCACCTTTCTCCCTGTAAGAGCTGGGATAGCCCGGCACCTCCCACGGCCCTAATCGGGACAGTGAAAGCGAAGAAACAGAGTGAAAGTCTGTTAACAGTGCAGGTGATTTAGTTGAGTTACTAGAATTCAGTGTCAGTGTAACAAACCAGTCCAGTCTGCAAGCATACTTTCACTTCACACGCTCGATGAGAAAGGTCAGCTTTGTTCTGTTAGCTCTAGATAAGCGGTGAACCGGTGAATTTGGGAGAGGCAGCCGCATGAGGAATGTGTTTTATTTACTTGTGAAGAGCTTGGCTCCCCTGATACTGCTCAGCATTTTACCTGCACAGCCATGTTCTCCAGCTCTTGTATACACACACACACACACACACACACACACACACACACACACACACACCAGGCAGAACTCCAACCTGCAGAGATCCTGCTACAGAGAGAGGCTGGCAGATCACAGCTGATTATCACCTCATCAGAATTTATCACTCCATCCAGCAGAGCTTACTGCAGAGTCTACTGCATACTTTTATTATACTTTACATAGTCAGACAGACAGTCAGACAGACAGATAGTCAGACAGACAGACAGATATAGATAGATCTATAATTATATTGATAGTTTGAATAAGTGTTCATTTCTGGGGGAAATCAGAGATAGTTTTAGGAATAAACCAGAACTACTTTGAAAGCTCGCTTAGGAAAGTTCCGAGTCAGAAAACGATAAAGAGCTGTGATCACAGGTGTGTGTTTTCCTTTTTCCACACATGCTCCTTCTTGAAGGCCATAAAGACCGGTCCAGGGCTGGGCTCTGTCTCCGGCTTATCTTTGTGAGGCTCGTAATTACCAGTGATGCTTATCTCTGCAGAGAAAATCATTTCACTTCACTTGTCACTTATTTAAGGAGGGTCTGTCATGCAAATCGACACACACCTACACCTCAGCGTGCACGCACACACACGCACACACACACACACGCGGCTGGCAGCAGTAGACAGGTACGATGGCATAGTTCACTCTGTTGGTTTACGGGGTGTGAGCTGCAGTGAATGCCACTCATATTTACACTGAAAAGTCTGACTCTGGAAATATGCAGCCAAAGGCTCAGAGCCAGACCCACCCAAACCATCCTGCGAGGGGCAGACTTCACCGGGACAGTAGTTCCAGGGACACACAGACAGCCTAGGGGGTGTTTGTTCCTCTTAAGCATTTAAAGTTTACTGTATCCCATCAGGCGGTCACAGCACAGCGCATGGACTGTCAGACTCCCTAAATCCTCCCTTTTGCCCCAATTGGAGGAAATCAGTCGAGGCTGAGGGGGGGAAACTGCCTCAAAGGTGACAATATGATAATATCACGATATTTGGATCACCACTTTAATGTAATTGTTCAATTTAAGAGCAGGAAATGCATTATGGAGGGGGGATTATCATTTCTTTATAATTTCTGCCTAAATTATAGAGCGAGAGTTGCACCATCTTGTGGACATCAGTGAGTAAGACATGTGAAGTGAAAGTATTTGTGAACCAAGCACACAGTGAACCACAACGAAATGCCTCTCTGCAGTCTGGGATTCGAACCCACGACCTTCCGCTCCCAGGGCCTGGTCCCCAACCACTAGACCCCACGGCTGATAGAATAAGAGCGCTAAAAAAACCCTAAAAATTAAATTAGAATAGAAAGATAATGAACAAGATCATGACCATAAACATTGCTGGAAAGGAAAAATATTAATAAAATTATATACGTCAGGTTCTTGCTCAAATGTCTCTTAACGGCTGGTGGAGAGTGAATCTCCACCCTGAGTCGCCACTCAGCATAGTTTCTGTCATCACTCCTCCGAGCACATCCATCACCTGGAGAATACACCTCTAATCCTTAAGAGGTTTCAGTTACAACCGCCAGTTCAGGACTTTCATGTAAAACACTGAGACACTCGTCCTCTTTGTCTCATTTACACAGGCTGCTTCTCCCAGGTTTCCAGGCAACGGTGGCCGCGGACATTTGAGATCTAATAAAAATAAATTGAGTAAAGAAAACCTCAGTGGCACGTGTCCAAGACCTGAACTACATGACCTTAATAGAAGTAACCGTTTTAGTCTATTTTAGCTTCAAACCTTTTCCTACAGGGTACTGGGAGAGGAAATATGTGGAGCGCAGGTGGTTACCTAAGCGTTGGTGGACCAGGAGGTTGTGGGTTCGACCCTGGCTCCAACCGACCACCTGATGAAGACCCCTAATATTAAGTAGCTTTGCAGTGACTTTACTGTCTTTTGGAGAAGATCTTCTAAAAAAGAACTTTTAAATTAGCACACTAAGAAAAAACCTGGGATCAAACATGCTGATGACTTTTCTTCGTTAAGTCATCCTCAGTTCAACCACCTAGCTCAGACCACCCCGGTGTAAATACCACCATCGCTCTGAGGGTGGGCAGGTTCTTCTCTCCAATCACATGAAGCTCCAATCAAAAAGCTTCTGATTTGATGTCACTGGACAGCTCAACAGACTTGGAGGAGAATCTCGACTTCTCGACTCCAAGCATCACCCTGAGAGTGATGGGGGAGAAGGAGGGCCCTTCTACCCACCCTGAGAACAAACCCTATTGTGTTCTTGAAAGTTGTGGAGCCCCAAATGCACTGATTCTAACCAGCTTTAAAGTCAAGATTCACTACCACTTCCGTTCTCTGTGGAGATGATCTCACACTGCTTCTGAAACTGCTCAGGAACAGAGACTGTACTGAAAATGAGACACAACAACACTGTCCTTCAGCAAGATCTGGAGAACTGCTCAGGAACAGAGACTGGACTGAAAATGAGACACAACAACACTGTCCTTCAGGAAGATCTGGAGAACTGCTCAGGTACAGAGACTGTATGAGACAAAAACTTCTTCCTGAGGGACAGTTCTCCAGATCTTTCTGAAGGACAAAGTCAGCAGAAATTAGAAGTGTGTCAAGACCATTGCACAGAACTGTGTATATATCGATTCATCCCCTGCAGTCAAATTACCTTCATTGTTACCTTCTGTGTTCCTCCACTGGTCTCGGTAGTTTATTGTTCTGGGTTTTGAAGCCCTGCCCTTGTTGTTTGTCAGGTTTTTTGAGTTGGCTGCTTGGACTTGTTTGTTGGCTGTTTCACTGTTTCTTCTTGGCCTGTGGACAAGTGGCTTGGCCTGGCATGGACCGCCACCTGATCTGGATTTTCCATTGAGAAACATTTACTTTGTTGAGTCTGTAATTGGTTCTTAACCTGAAAAAATGAGCAGTGTAAATGGCTTTAATCTTTAAGAACCTAATGAGTTTTCTTCAGACTGTACCGAGGGTTAAGCTCTCGTTAGTAGTCCTATTATCATCAGATTAGTTTCAGGGTCAAAGTCAGGCAGTCACACACACGACACACACAAAGTGGAAGAGGTGGAGAAGCAGACAGGGGTTACCAGTTTCCCAGTCAGATATTCCAGTACTCAGACTCCCTAATGTGCACAGTGATGAGCTGGGCGTGTCTTAAGCGATCATTTCCTTCTGATCACGGTCAAATAGAGTTGTATCTCATCTTGCTTTCTCAGGGTTGATATCCACAGATATGAGAAAGCAGTGGTTGAGCGGTTAGGGACTAGGTCCCAGAATCAGAAGGTCAAGGGTTTGAATCCCAGACCAGTAGGTTGCTCTGAGGTTCCCTTGAGCAGGGTACTGCCCTCATCACTGCTCTCTGGACATCATAAACCATTTTCCCTTGATGGAATATTCAGGGTGCTGCTGCTCATGTGTGCTAAAACCATCCCATAGGACCCATCTTCTAAGATCTTCTCATTGGCTTCCTGTGGCATATGAAGCTTTGGTTCTGCCATTAAAGGCTTCATTTGGATCAGGTCCTCAAGTTCTCTACACACTTGTACACTCTTTCAATGTCCTTCCTTCAGGTCCGTTCTCACTCTCTTCCCACCATTGTCTGATAACCTAAGAGTGGTAATTGCTTTCATACTGGATCAAGAAGGTTATGGGTTTGATTCCCAGTCTGGATGCTTTCTGTGTGTGGTTCTTTAAGGTGATTTATCATGAGCGGAATAAAAAATAGAATCACACTCTGTGGGCGGCTTCCTTTCGTCCTGCGGCTGAGAGGCTTAGAGAGGTCAGTTAAGGCCTTTAGGCGGGTGTCCCGCACTCTTGATCACATTTTACACCAAGGCAGCGGAGAATGAAGACAGCGCACCCGAAAGGACCAAACAATGTCCTATACATAAGACGAACCTCTGCTTCTGGGAGGAGAGACACCAGCTTATGCTATTAGAAGAATGACAGAAAAGCAACCAAATATGCACAATGGGCCGTGGTGACAGAGGATAGATTGTTCCACGAGCAGACGGGTGGTTTGGGGTCAAGGAGATGACCCTGCGATGGCTGTCCACTCGGCTTTGGAGACATCGAGTCATGGGTCTTTTGTTGACACTGGTGGTGACCATAGTCCTCATGCTTCTGGCCACTCAGTCTCTCCAGAACACCAGGTAAAGGAGTGGAGATTATTTGCGTTTTTGTTTAGAAAATTCTGAGTCTTTGTTTGATTTGGGTGTAACTCTGGAGAGCAAGCATATTTACCCAGGTTTCGTGTTCGATTCCCAAACTGGATGGTCTGGGTGGAGTTTGTTCTGTCTGCTTAGGTTTCCTCTGGGAGCTCCTGTTTCCTCCAAAAGTCCAAACATAGCAGGTGGACTGGAGATGCTAAATCATTTGTCATCTTTAGAAAGAAAGGTCCAGGAAAAATCAATTGCTAACCATTTGCTTTATTTAATATCTGAGCTGCTTATCCTAACCAGGGTCCCTGAGGGGTGTCCCAGTGCTCATAGGGTAAAGAACAGGTTACCTCTCCATCACACGACAGAATCAAAGACAAGCACACTCACTGTGGCTGGGAATCAAACCTAGAACCTTCTTGGAATTTTCACCGTATCCTTAATGTAGTCGCTTCTCGGTGTCCAAAATTTGTTTCTAGTGCTTTTTAAAAACAGTGGCCACCTCAGAACCTGTCTGTGCTTATTCATTTATGGAAAGCAGTCTGGGGTAAGGAGGAACTGGCATAAATAAGATTTCATCTTTTTATAGGGGCCATAATGTAAAGACTTCAATGCAGAGGAACGTGCAAAAGGGGGATAAACCAACACCAGCCCGCTCTGGACGTATGCAGGGAGAAAGGGCCTGGCTGCATCCCAACGATAAGCCCCTTAACCAGGCCGTGAAGAAGAGGAGACCTCCACCTGTAGCCTTCCTCAAAACACACAAGACCGGCAGCAGTACGGTGCAGAACCTGCTGTTTCGGCTTGGAGAAAGAGAGAGAGCCACCTTCGCCTTCCCCTACTACACCTACCAGTTCAGCTATCCCGAGAGGTAACGTCCCACCTGGTCTCAGCGTCAGCCATCCTGAACGCTTCAGTGATGCTTGGGTTCATACCTCAGTGTCCAGAAACACAACTCTGGGAGAATGGGATTTTTTTGTTCTTGATTTCCATCCTGTCGAACATAAATCACAGGTTACACACATGCCCATCACATAGTAACCCATAATTTTAACTTTGACTTCTAGCCCCCAGGGCCAAGTCTGTAAATGAGGGGACAGAGCAGGTCATTTTCCAGAAGATTCACAGTGAGCATGTTGATGATGTAAAATTTCCTAAACCGATGCGGATATAAATCTGGCTGATTACGACCAAATTAAGAAGAGTAATTGCGTCATGTCCCGCACCCTATATTCTCTACCCAGGTGCCCCATCATCTAAACCACATGTGATTATTTCCAGCATGAGAGTCCATCCCTTATGGAAAATCTCCTGCTATGTGACAACGTCCTGACCTAGTGCTGGGCACGTTGTCTGGAGTTCATATGTGACGTTCTGTCTTGTCCCTTCACTTGCTTTCAGGTTCAGAGCAGAGTTTGTGGACGGGCTGCCGGAAGGTTCTACTCAGTTCGACCTGCTATGCAGTCACATGCGGCTAGACCTGAGGCAGCTGAGAAAGGTGATGCCCCCGAACGCAGTCCTCATCACCATTCTGCGAGAACCTCACAGGACATTTGAGTCTGTTTTCAGCTACTACACTTCCTCCGTACCCGCCTTCTCAAAGGCCAAGCAAGCAGCCACAAGGCCTGAGAACAAGGACAGGCCTGCTCTGGCCGTCTTCCTGGAGGATCCGGAAAGCTTCTGGGATCCGAAGGAGCTTGGGAATGGCCTGGCTAAGAACCCCATGAGCTTCGACATGGGATTGAACAACGAGGAATGGAATGCGTCCTGGCCTGAAGACCTGTCCCAGCTGGAGGAAGCTTTTGACCTGGTTATGATTTTAGAACACTTTGACGAGTCTCTGGTTCTCCTTGGGGCATTGCTGGGACTGGAGCCACAAGATCTCGCCTACGTCCGGATGAACGCTAGGCGCAGCAGTGAGGTGACTTTGCTGGATGATGACACCAGAGCCAAGCTGCGATCATGGAACGCTTTGGACTCCCTTCTCTATGACTTCTTCCTGCAGGAGTTCTGGGTCAAGGCTCAGCATTTCGGCCTGGAACGGCTCAAGGCAGGGGTAGCTGAGCTTAGGTCCTGGACAGAAAGGATACGGCGCAAGTGCGTGTCCAGGGCTGAGGTGCCCCCTGCTGAGCTGGAGGACTTGTTGCGGCCTTGGCAGATGGATACGGCCACCATACTGGGATACGAGGTGCAGAGGAACCTCAGCCTGGAGGATCAAGGGTTTTGTGTTCGGCTTGTGCTGCCTGAGCTGCAGTATCACTCTCATCTGTACTTTCAGCAGTACGGCAGAGATATGAGAGCCGTGCCTGTGGACTGACACTGCGATTAAAAGAATAGCCTGGCAAGAAATCATATTTGCGTCATTTTCTCCTCATCCCAAAGAGCTACAGTGTCTTTCTGGGGTCAAATGAGTTTTTTTCCTATTGTTTTAAATGGAAAATTTAAGTTTAAATTTAATTTAGTGCTATCTCGTAAAAGGCACTGCAGTAGATGAGGGTCTCCCAGTGAACACAAGCCTTAGAAATAGTCCAAAAATCTAAATTATGACAAAGCAGCTTTCTTCCATCCAGCCTTTACCTTCCCTGCTTATCCTAAATGGAGCCAGTCCTAGCCTCAGGTTCAAAGTTTGAGAAACACCCTGGAAAGGGCAACACACACACACACACACACACACACACTTCTTGGGATTAATTTAGAATCTCCAGTCCACGTGGTGTGTCTTTGAATATGAGGAAACTGGAGCTCCAGCAGAAAACCCTCACAAACACACGGGATCAGCAGTGATCGAGTGTTTAGTCATGGGTTCCATTCCCAGACCAGAAGGTTGCTTTGAGGTACACTTGAGCAATGTACCGTCTCCATCACTGTTCCCCAGGTGCTGGATATGGCTGCCCCCTGCTGCACGGTTTTTTCTTTTTATGCGTGTTGCCAAAAAAAAAAAAAAAAGAAGAATAAGATACTTAGCTGTGTAAAATAGTTTAATATTGAAACAACTGAGCCATTTTAGCAAGAAGAACACATTCTAGAAATATTTTAAAAGACCGCAACAGAAAAACTAAAATCAACACATCACCTGAAAAAAAAACTATTACATACATCATCTACATCCGAGCTCCGTCCACGAACCCCTTCTATCAGTTACTGCTGAAGAGGTTGGACAAGCACACGCTGAGAAATGATTCAGGTTGCCACCAGTTTGAGTTAATTTTGGAGCTGCTGGCACCAGTTTAAGGTACTCCTGAAGTTGTGGCACCAAACTGTTCTGATTTTCTGAGCTGATTTGGGAAAAGCTGGAACCAGTCAGAGGCAAATAAATGAATCTCTCATTTTAACCATCCAAAACGTCCAACAAGTACATACAGTCTGACTAGCCTGAATTATTAGCCTGAGTTTTTCCAGCACTGGCAATTGTGGGCGGGGCCTGGCCGGATCAATTAGCATGTCCCAGCTGCAGCAGGACAATAGGCTTCAGATAATCAGTCCTCTTGCCGGTCCCAGAGGTCACAGCTTTCTGCTGCGGTGTTCAGCTAAGAGGACGAACGCGGTTAAGACTCTGGACGGAGGATAAAGACCTAAACCCCCACAACCCCAAAAGGGTTTAGGCCTAGCAGCCATACAAGCCAATGACCTGAAGAGAACGAATTACAGTAAAGTACGAGACAGTAAGAGGATCCTGCGAACGGCAGTAGTAGTATTTTCTGACCGTAGCAGTCCGGTTAGTAGTGTTTTCAGAAAAGTGACTCGGAAACTGATCAACACAGCAATTCTGTTCCATTCCGTCACAGTTAAAAGTGCCATTTTTAGTCTTTAAGCTTTTAAAAGATGTGTTCCCCTTTCTTCAAAGTATCTGAGACATCACCTCTCACACTTTTCTAAAGCTCCCAACACCTGAGGATCTCAGACTTATCGGGCAGGTTCTAAACGACAGTATCAAATATAAAACTCGTTAAAACCTAAACTTCCCCTAAACTTAAAATCAACTTTGAGGAATCCTGAGTGGCACCACCATCTGATTTGGTCAGGTTAAAAGGAGATGGCCAGTTTGGTATCAGGTGGTCCCGCAGCCATCAAAGCACTACTAGGCTGACTTTCTCTGGGTGGGTCGGGCAGCTCTCCCTCTCCTCCCCAGCGAGCATGGATGTCTTTAAGCTGGCAAAATTGGAAGGCAACGATCTCCTCCATGTGAGGTACAGTGATATAGTGAAGCTTAGGGTCAGTTAGAGGAAGCACATGCTCATCTTCACCCTCCCAGTGCTGGTGCGTGATTTGAACATTCTTAGCTAGTAGCTAGAACCCCCCCCCCCAAACAAAATAAAATAAAAAAAATAACAGTTTGTGTCCTCAGATAGAAAAGTTCTACAAAAAAACAAACAAAAAAAAAAACGTGTGGCAGTGTCCAGCTTTGTTGTTCAGAGAAGGACAAACTCCTCCATGCTGTGCTTAGTGTTCCGTCTGTCTTTGGTCTGAAGTTGCTCCACAGGCTCAGCGATCGGTCCACTGTCCTCAAGCTCGTCTTGTCCGCTGCCCTCAACGAAGGTGAAGATGGGGTACGTCTCGTTGGACGAGGTCAGAGCCTGGGTGGGGAGGAGAGAGAGTAATGGTCTTTCTAGGAGAACGGTTCCTTCCTCTAATCGTGTACCGACACTACGAGTACGATTGAAAGTTTGGAAACTGTCAGCGCAGCAGTGGGCAGCGGTGGCCCAGTGTTTAAGGACTAGGCCCCAGAATTGGAAGGTCTTGGGTTTGAATCCCCTGAGGTAACCGTCCCCATCACTGCTCCCCGGGCACTGGATATGGCTGCCCCCTGCTGCACAGTGTGTGGGTTAAATGCACTTTCACTTTCACTCTTAAACTAAGCCCATGTTTAATTTCTAACGCATTCCCTACGCTACGCAATCCCGCCCTCGTACCTTGGTGACGTCTGCGCGGAGGGTTTCAAAGTCCTTCCTGTCCTTGGCGTAGAATCCCAGAGTGCAGCTGGGGTCCATGCGGTGAAAGGACATCTTCCTCGCAGCTTTGCAGTGAAACGACTGCAGACGAGGAGGCGGGACATTGTTGGTACTAACACAAAAAGCTAACATGGCTAAGAAACTGTTCATTTTCAGAGTGTGAGGATTTTCTTTCACTTTGTCCACGTCAGTAGTCTCTTTAAGGAGGAGTGTTAAGGAGGTGCATCACTTTAGGAGGTCCGTTTGGGAACCATACACTGCTGAGTGACGTTTTTCTGTGATGGTTCAATGCTGACTAGAACTTCGCACCAAACTGCTCTGAAGACCTTATTTAAGCAAAGATTTCATTCCCCGTTTAGCCTGATTCAGCTGTTTTGCTTCTGAACTTTACCTCTAAAGGAAAGTCGTCTTGACTGACATCGACAGCAGCCTGACAGAAATGAGGATCCAGATAGATCAACTTGTCATCTGCGTACAGAGAGACAAAGTGGTGCCAGGTTCAGAGAACTGATCTAGAATCAGCTTCACATAAATGAATAAATCAGCAGTTCACTCACCTTGGAACCCGACAAAGTATAACGAATGCTTTGGTTTTCCTCCGATTACTCCGATGCAGCTTTTCAGCTGAAGCAGCTTCTAAAGATCAGATCAGATCAAGAGTTCAATGTAGTTTCTCAGCAAACAAATCAATTTAAAAACACACACAAAAGTTCAAATTTTTGGTTTAGAAATGAAACTTTACTGCAGGACAATGTATCGTACTGAGATTGTGTGAAATTTTATGTGCACCTCTAATTTGTGAGCGCTGGGACATACCTTCACACACTCGACATAGGCCGGGTTTAGTGTGTCTCCACCAAGTCTCACAGGAACCAGGACAATAATGGACCGCTGAGATTCCCCATACAACCTCATCAGATCTTCTACATACACTAGAAACAGAACAGAACAGAACAGGAGAGGAGAGAAAAAGATGTTAGATAACATGTGTTAGAGGAGTTAGATGAGCATTAGATAAGATGAGTGTTAGAGGAGCATTAGATAACAAGAGTGTTAGAGGAGTTAGATGAGATGAGCGTTAGAGGAGCATTAGAGGCGCGTTAGAGGAGTTAGATGAGTGTTTGATGAGCATTAGATAAGATGAGCGTTAGAGGAGCGTTCGATAACATGAGTGTTAGAGGAGTTAGATGAGTGTTTGATGAGCATTAGATGAGTGTTAGAGGAGCTTTTGATGAGCATTAGATAAATTGAGCGTTAGTTAACGAGTGTTAGAGGAGTTAGATGAGCATTTGTTGAGCATTAGATAAGATGAGCGTTAGATAACATGAGTGTTAGATGAGCATTTGATAAGATGAGTGTTAAATGAGTGTTAGATCAGTATTAGATGAGCGTTAGATGAGCGGTAAACCTGTAAAGTATAAACCTGTTTAATTAGTGTTTCTCAGCAGTAACGGTGAAGCTCACCAGTGCAGTCCTGCGCTACGTACACAGCCAGGTCAGTGACTTCAGATGCTGCTACAGCCTTACTGAAAAACAGATGAAAATGATTAACAGAAAATATTTTATAGGTGTAGAAGAAGCAAGACATTACAATTAAATGAATTACCAGAAATGAGGATTTAATATTGAGCTGTAAAATATAAAATAATTATTAATAATATTATAACATTTTATTTATAGAGCGGTTTCAGGGTATTCAGTGACCAAAAAAATAAAATGATTATTTATAAAAAAAAAAAATTTTTTTTTTTTTTAAATAAATAAAAATTTTGTGAATAATAGCTTATGTAATGTTTCATAATTTACTGATGTTCCTAAAAATATTTAAAATACTGAATAAAATGTCAGAAAATGGATTTTAATGTCTTGTTTACTTCTTGGTGTCTAGTTTAATATATTTTTAAATAAAGAAATAAAATAACATGTAAAACATGAATGATTAGTATTAAAATATAAACTACTTAAAATGGATTTTAAACATTTTTTTCGGTGATGAAATGGAAGGTTAATTTAATTAATTTATTCTCACAGTTTATGCTAATTTTAGAAAAATTGTAAATATTTCTCTACAGCTACATCTGTTTTTCTGTAAATACTGAACATAAACTGAACTGTTTTTTTATCTACGGTTTTATTCTCAGATAAAGTCCGTTTTAAAAAGCCAAAAAGCCCAAGCTGAGTGTTCGTACCGGAGCATGTGCGCGGCGATGGATGGGCCGTACCAGTCTCCAGCCCGTTTCCCTGACGACCTGCCCACCTCCACCAGCTGATGCAGGCTGAACGGAGCGGAGGGCGTGTCGGCGAACCAGGCGACCAGGCGCCGGTGCTTCCTCTCATTTGGGTCCTCACTGCTGTCCAGAGACCGGCCCTCGCTGCGCCGCCTCCACAGCCTTGGCCCCAGCTGGTGAGAGGCTTTGACCTCTAGGTCGTCTTTGGTTTGGGGAAGAGTTCCAGGCCACGTCCAGCCTGAGAGGACAGGTGGTGCAGAAGTGTGTAAATGCAGTACTGTCAAAGTCTCGAGCAGCCACGAAAGAGTGCAATACGTTGTGCACCTCCTTCACCATGAGATCAGGCCAGCAAGTCCTCGTTTTTGTCTCTGCTCCAGGCCGAAGACACGTGGGGATCAAACTGCATCTCTCAAACAGTAAATATCTTCCTCCGGCACGGAGAGTGATGTGATTGGCTAAGATTAGGGCTTAAAATCACCTTTTAAGACCTTTGGGTAGCTTCTGCTAGTGTACGATCATACATGAATGATAACATGCCTGCCTTTTTTATTATTCTGTCATTTTTCAGTATTAGTCGTAATTATTATTATAATGACATTATTGTTCAGTGCTTTGTGACTCTTGTCTGTTTAAAAAAAACAGATGCTGGTTCCATGAATGGGGGCGAGATCTTCTCCTAAACTCAACAAATCCTCACATCTGCCTCACTCTCTCTGGGGATGATGAACTAAAGACTTCAGCCAGAGAGCCACAGTGCACGTTAGGGAGTGATTGTGAGTGTGTGTGAGTGTGTACCCTCGGGCATCAGGTGTGTGAGCAGTCCCTGGGCCAGAAGCATCTGTGCAGTGCGGAGCATACAGCCCCAGCCGCTGTCTGAGGTGAGAGAGGAACCTCCCACAGGAACAAAACCCCTCCTGTAGGTCAGCCAGAGCAGAGAGGAGAACGCCTGCTGAAACTGCTCACGCTCATCTGAAACACACACACACACAGTTGCAGTACTACAGGTTCTGGGATTTTCCAAACCTTACCATTGACTTTGGTCTACAGCTGAACCAATCCAAATTCTCCAGATTTATTTGCAATTAAGTGTTTAAGACTTAACGTCAGGGTTTAAAGAACATTACTGAGGCAGAACCGTGGTGGTGAACAGAACCAGACGTCTGAAGCTCCCTCACAGAAAGATGATTCCCAAAATGTTAGTGCAGACGCTGCCTGATGCTCCACACAGTCTGGAGAAGATTTTGGTCTAAAACTAAACCACGTTCTGGGGGATTTCCAAGTGAGAACAAGTGATTTAGTTCAGATTTTCCCATCATCACCAATCACACACCCTCAACAACAGATGAAAATGACACGAAAGCCTGTCAGTTTGGATTCAAAATGTGAAGAAATGAGGATCAGGGACTGTAAACCTACGTTAATAGTAATAAAGGTTTGATTCCCACGAACTCCGCTGACCGTTTGAATAACGTTCTTTAAGTGAAACACTCGTTGGGCTCCATGGCAGCTACATAAGCCCATTATAACAGTAGGCAGAAGCCTACATTAACACCTGCTCTGGCTTTAAATGGGCCTGTGTGGGCCAGTTTCAGACAGAACTGGGGTCAGCTGAAGTTTTGTGGGACAGGTTGGGTCTCTATTCAGGCTCAGAGGAAAAGTTAAGGCATCCCTTTGGATCGCATTATGCATGAAAACCCTTTAAACTCTGTGCTGCTTTATAATCTCCTTCTCTCTGAACACAGAGTATCGGGGGTCGACTGTACCTTCAGAGCTCAGCAGGTACGTGTGGCCCAGCAGACACACAGGGGACGTCTTACTGAGGCGAGGCTTGGACTTCAGCGACCAGCCTGAAAAGAAAGACACAGAAAAAAGCGGCCATCGGCACAGGGAACACGCTGCATACACGCTCCTTTCCATTGTGGCACAGATTCATCCAAATACAGGGTATTCGGGAGGTTTTCATCTTAAAAATGACCAATTTAAAACGGTTTCTGTGAACGTTTAGTAATAAAACACCAAAATGTCCCACTTCAATAAGGGTAGGTGTGGAAAAGTGTAGAGTTTGTGTGCTGACACTCCTTTGCTGTCCTACTTTGCAACTGGCACAAGCTCTCTCATCACCAGTCATTCGTTTTGGAGGAAATCTTTCTTCTCTTCTATTTAGGTTAGAAAGCTTGTGGTGATCCAGAAAAGTGTTGAATCATTTGTATTTTGTATTAAAGTTTAAGCAACGCTGAACCCCATTCCTTCTGCAAAAGTAAAATGAGTGAGCTCATGCATAAGATAACCCCACTGATCATCATCATCATCATCATCATGAATATTTCAACACACCTCCATATTTCACGTTGTTCCATGCAGACATGAGCCTGAGCTTGAGCTTGGCACTGTCCTGCCCTGCCTCTGCACGCTGCCCCGACTGTCCCGGTTCAGAAGGCCCAGGGCCAGAGACGACCTCAAACGACGCCAAGTCATCCGGGCGTCCTGCTTCATCGGACCAGCCGCCGCTCATGTTCTCGGCCCACAGCTGAGCGCCAACATAGCAACCCTAAGGATCAGCAGACCAACACTTACAGGGCAGCAGGGGCACAACCCCTCACAGCAGCAGTCAATCTGACCGTCCTCTGTACGGTGAGACAGTGGAAGAGAATTAGATGAATCTGAATGAAAATTAATGAAACTTTTTGTTTACAATGAAACTCATCAGGGGCAGCGGTGGCCTAGTGTTTAGGGACGGGGTCCCAGGATGGGAAGGTCGTGAGCTCGAATCACAGACCAGTAGGTTACCCTGAGGTACCCTTAAGCAAGGTACTGTCCCCATCACTGCACGCACACACACACACACACACACTTGACCTTTATGTTGAGTGTCTCTTTCACTCGCCTAAAACAAAAGGTTACTGTGTTTTATAAATGACATATTTTAGGATAACTTAACAGCGAGGAATCTCATTTCTTGACCATTTCTCTGTGAGATCAGGGACCTGACAGACCTGTGACATTCAGGTGGCAGACAGACTGCCAGGACTTTTATAGCAGCTCATGTGAAGAAAATGATTAGAACAAGCATCAGCAGTTTAGCCTCAGTGTTTTATCTGAATACTGTGACTCTAAAAGCAGGAGACTTAAATGTAATGAATGTTTATTTCCTGTTAGGAGCTGGAGGACTGCTGGAGGCCTCTCTGTGGTAGCCACAGTGCTAATGCTAACGTTAGCTCTGTACGTGTTTATTTCCGTTAAACAGCGACAGGTGAGCGTTGGTGAAGGTGCTTACCGGGGTTCGCGCCGTGAGAAAACTCCCCTGGAGAAAATCCAGGCGGATTAGAGCTGCTCGGGCTTGTTTCTTTAACTCATTTTGCTGTGCTCGCGGTTAGAACCGCACTTCCTGTTTATCCGGTTCGTGCCCTGGCAACGCCGACAGCTTCTCCGCTGTGATTGGCTGAAAGGCCTAAACCCCGCCCTATAGACGATGACGTGTTATACGTCTAATTAAAAAACATGTAATCAATGCAATCGATCACTTACAGATACATTAGGACAAAAAAAGGTTTTTATATCATTTTTAGAAATATTTTTACGTAACATAATTATATTATATTTTATTGTTATATTATATTATATTATATATTGGTAACTAATTTCTCTCTTGCTGATTAAATCAGGACAAAACAGTTGTTTTACACCATGAAACCAAATAATTAATACATTTTATGGTAAACATAATTTATTGAAAAACGATTCAATTTAAATAAAATATTTGATAAATAATATACCATGTATATATATATATTTTTTTTTTATTTGTAATAAAAATACATTTCTAGTAATAAAATATACAAGAATGATATAACTAACTGCAGAAATATATTCCATTATAAATGTATTTCTCTTTTGTTGAATAAGAAAAGCACTATAATTGGTTTACACCGTTGAACTGCATGGCTGACGTGGGAAAATGTTACATTTATACTATAAAATGATAAAACTAGCTTATTTCTTATAAAACAGAAAAGACGGGTTTCAAAGGACGAGCGACAACATTTGTCTAATCTGTTTTTTATTATTATTTCTTTTATTACTGCACTTTAGCCTTTTTGCATTGGTTCACAACATTGCCTGAGGAGAAAAAACTCATATCAGTAAAAATAAACAAAGAGGTCTGAGTAAAAAAAAAAAAAAAAAGGCTGATAAAAAAAGAAATATATTTTCTTCTTACATTGCCGTGCCCTTTTCAGGATCTGAGGAACATGCTTTTTACAAGACAAAACATTCCAGTGATATAAAACAATAACAACAAACAAACAAACAAACAAAAAGAAGAACATAAATAAACAAATCAATAACACGGCCTTACTGGGGTCCAAGCACTTTGGCCAGCAGGTGGCGCAGTTACTGATCGCTAGAGCAGCTCTGTTAGATCGTGACTAGCAGCAGTTTCTCTCACACCTCCGATGAAAGTTTGGAACAGTGTGAAAGGGAGCGTTGCAAAGACTTAATCCGGCATTTTAAACCTGAAGTTGAGAGCAGAAGAGAACAGACTGGCCACTGGCGGAAGTCCAAGGAGATGCATATCAGCAGAGAAGGAGCCGACTCCACGTGCAGAAGCCGTCCGGCGCCTCTGGTGCTTGGACCCTTGCTAAATGGACAAATAAAGTGCATTCTTTACAGCGACTCTTTATTCTTTTATATATTAGAAGAAGAATCTGCCTCAGGCAAAGGAATCTAGGCCTACTGGAATCTAGACAGAGACGGCAAACGGGGACACCCAAGCAGCGGTGGATCTGCTCCACAGGACAGTTCACAGACAACAGTCTCTAAAATACAACATGAGCTCAGCGGACGCACGGCCACGGAGCAGGACGGGACAGTTGGTGTGATCATAAAGCTTCCTGTCTTGCCCTTCAACCGTTTGGCAAGACACTTGATCTGAAGGTCTGAAGACGAGTGGAAATCCTGCTCCTTCTGCTTCCTCCACTGTTCTGCTTTTACAGTTCTGCCTTTCTGGCGAGTTAAAGAGGACGTGTGTCGGGAGGGACAAGGGAGGACAGGATTACAAAGGAGTTTATCAGATCCACATCTCACGTTGGAAGGAGAAAAAGTCAGATAAGTGAGACTGCGTGGGTTTGGACGTGTCCAGAGGAGAGACGAGGAGTATATCAGCAGAAGGATGTTGAAATTGCAGCTGCCAGGAAGGAGGAGAAGAGCAAGGACAAAGTGAGAGAGGACATGCATACGGATGGTGTGAACGGGGATGATGCAGAAGACAGGAAGGCATCCTCCTCTTTGTCCTTCCTCTTCTCCACTTTCCTGGCAGCTCCATCCTCAATCGTGCTCACAACACCAAACTACGCTCCAGAGGCCAACTGAGGAGGTTTGGTCAAATCTCAACATTGTAAACACACAGTGGCCGCGTTTAATCTCAAACGATGAGACGTCACTTCCCGCCTGCTGACTGCTGGAGGCGACGTCAGCGCACAGACACTCGTATAAAACACAAAGATACCAAAACTAATCCTCCATAAATGGTCTAAACCTAGTTCACCACGTCGCCGCTCACCAGGAGACGTCACATCATCTGAGCTCTTTGCATAAGTTCAAGTTCAGACTCTTCTTAGCAGCGCGTCGGACAGCGTCTACTCTCCTTCCTCCCACGATGCACAGCGACCGAGGCCCTTCTCCAGCCTTACTGTGCACAGAGCAGCTTCACTCGCTCACTCATACACTCACTCCCTCACTCATACACTCACTCGCTCACTCATACACTCACTCGCTCACTCACACACTCACTCACACACTCATACACTCACTCGCTCACTCATACACTCACTCCCTCACTCATACACTCACTCGCTCACTCATACACTCACTCACACACTCATACACTCACTCGCTCACTCATACACTCACTCGCTCACTCATACACTCACTCCCTCACTCATACACTCACTCGCTCACTCATACACTCACCCGCTCACTCATACACTCACTCCCTCACTCATACACTCACTCCCTCACTCATACACTCACCCGCTCACTCATACACTCACTCACACACTCATACACTCACTCGCTCAATCACTCACTCACTCATACACTCACTCACTCACTCATACACTCACTCACACACTCACTCACTCATTCATACACTCACTCATACACTCACTCGCTCACTCATACACTCACTCGCTCAATCACTCACTCACTCATACACTCACTCGCTCAATCACTCACTCACTCATACACTCACTCACTCATACACTCACTCGCTCAATCACTCACTCACTCATACACTCACTCACACACTCATACACTCACTCGCTCAATCACTCGCTCACTCATACACTCACTCACACACTCATACACTCACTCACACACTCATACACTCACTCATACACTCACTCTCTCACACACTCACTCATACACTCACTCACTCACTCATACACTCATTCACTCACTCACTCACTCATACACTCACTCACTCATACAATCACTCACTCACTCATACACTCGCTCGCTCACTCACTCACTCACCCACACACTCACTCATACACTCGCTCGCTCACTCACTCACGCACTCACACACTCACTCACACATACACTCACTCGCTCACTCACTCATACACTCGCTCACTCATACACTCGCTCGCTCACTCATACACTCGCTCACTCACTCACTCATGCACTCACTCACACTCACTTACTCGCTCACTCACTCACTCATACACTCACTCACACTCACTCATACACTCACTCGCTCACTCATACACTCACTCATTCACTCATACACTCACTCACACACTCACTCGCTCACTCATACACTCACTCGCTCACTCATACACTCACTCGCTCAGTCATACACTCACTCGCTCACTCACTCACTCACTCGCTCACACATACACTTGCTCACACACTCACTCACTCATACACTCGCTCGCTCACACTCACTCACACTCACTCGCTCACATACACTCACTCACACACTCACACTCACTCGCTCTCTCACTCACTCATACACTCGCTCGCTCACTCATACACCCACTCATTCACTCATACACTCACTCACTCATACACTCACTCACACACTCACTCATACACTCACTCGCTCACTCACTCACTCGCTCACATACACTTGCTCACTCACACAATCACTCATACACTCGCTCGCTCACACACTCACTCACTCATACACTTGCTCGCTCACACTCACTCGCTCACATTCACTCACTCACACACTCACTCGCTCTCTCACTCACTCATACACTCGCTCGCTCACACTCACTCGCTCTCACACTCACTCATACACACGCTCGCTCACACACACACACTCACTCACTCATACACTCGCTCACTCACACACACACACTCACTCACTCATACACTTGCTCGCTCACACACTCACTTACACTCACATACTCAGTCACTCACTTATTCACTCACTCACTCACACATGCTTTCTACTCTTGAGGCTTTTTTTTTTCCACTGCAAAGAAAACAACTATGACAAGTGAAAGCTTCTTAAATGGAGCTGATAGATCTAATATTTCTAATATTTATAAAGTTTCCTTCACACTTTCCTCCCACAGTTAAAAAATAGAGGAGGTGTGAGTTTTTGTCGGTGATTGACCAGTGTTTCTCACCTTTTCTCACTCTGAGAGCCGGGATGGGACTTCAGATAATCATTTCGAAATGATGAGCCAAACTGGGATAATCTCTCCACGGGAAACGTATGAGGTTTTGGATCTCACTTGCCATGAGACTGTTGTTTTGCAGTGTGTAAGACACTTTCAGCACATCCTAATGCAGCTTTAGTTCACTTTTAAACTTTCTGATCCTCCGCTGGGCCTTTCGGAGAACTGCTTTTTCCCTCTTTCGTTCGGGGCCTCCGGTGCAAATTCAGAAAAGACAGTGGTCAGTGCGAGGCCCTTCCACAGTACTGCTCTTGTGCAAGTCGACGCTCCAGTCTGAGCTCGGTCAAGCCTAAGCCCTTAAACACACACACACACACACACACACACACACACACACACATGCACACATTCCTTTCACAGTCTACAATCCAGTCATCAGCAGTTCAATTAGAGAATTAAATTGATGCATGACTTCGTCGGTTCAAGTTGCCGGAACGGTAGAGGTGAGGTTAGATATGTTTTTTTCCTCCGCTTTAGTAAAAGGTCAACCTTGGAAAGTGTTAAAGGGTCAATCGATCTAATCACAACGCCATTTAACATTTCCCTTCCACTCCGGCTGAAACAGGGATGAGCGAAATGGTGGCTGAACAGAAGACACTGGCTGACGGCTGACCTGCTGTTGCTCTTCAGGCTGAGAGGATGGTTGGATGTGCGCGATGTTCACGAGCATTAGGTCTTTGCTTAGTTTTCATCATATTCTCCAGTTTTATTCACAATTTCTGACATGCATCTACGGAGACACGTGGCTTCTGATGCCTTCATACAAACGTGGTGTGGCCTACATGAAACACCATCTATACACAAACACGACTCTGACGACGGGAGTTTTGAAGCACCTTTTCTTGGACGTTTTCTTTGTTGGATAAGTGTGTCGAGTTGATTGGGTGGCTGTGAACGTAGCGCTTGTGTCTGTACAATGCTATCGAGTTCGGAAGCTCCAAACAGGAAGTTCAGGAATGCTTGGAAGAGCTTCTGGAGGCCTTTTCGGATTTAGAGGATCCTGGCCCGGGCCACGTCCCTGTGGGTGCGCGACGGCCCCCAGACGAAGACTCGGACTTTCCAAGCGTCCCTGCCCGCTTGTCATCGCTCGATTTGGAGTCCTTCCCCTTCCCACCATCTTGAGATCCAAGCTTCATGGGCCCAAGCACTGTTTTAGCCACACTGGTCAGCTGAGTGACGAAGCTTGACCTGTCGCCAGGAGAGATGGCACGGGATTTCCCAGCGCTAGGAGACGGGGCTGTAGGGGAGGGGGAGGCCGGATGTTCCTCCACAACTTCCAAAAGAGACTTCTCCTCCCGGGGGCCTCGGGCTGATCCGGGCGGGGCTGTGGCCTTCTCTTCTTTTGACTTGGTCTGGGGTGGTCTTACCTCTGCGACTGGAGCTTTGGGTTTACTGTCTGGAACTCCTTTCTCACCTCCACTCAGAACCTTTGCATTAACATCTACAGTCTGGATGCTCCTCCCAGATTTGCCCAGTTCCACAGTTTCTGTCCTGGCTGTGGTATCTTTCTCCCACCCTGCTCTCCCTCTGTCTTGCCCCTTTCCAGCCAATGTCTGAACAGCTTTTAGTTCCTGTATCCCCGCCCGCTCGGGCATTTTTGCATCACAGCCCACGCTGACAGCATCCGGTTTCAGTAACAGGGTTCCAGAGACAGCAGGCTCCTTCTCTGCTACTTTTGCTGCTGGAATACAGGCCTTTTCTGTTGCCTGAGATGCTGCTTTGTCTTGCTTTACAAGCTCACGGGTCTGGGTTGCTTTACCGTCCACGCTCCCAACTTCTTTGGCCCATTCTATTTTACTGGTAATCTTTGATTCTACTGCCTCTGTCTGTTTCTCTTTCTCGTTCTGCGAAGACTCGCGGCTTAAAGGGGATCTCTGTCGTCCCGGTCGGCTCGCCATTTGCAGAGTGTCATCGTAGCGTGCATTCGAGGGCTTGTGAGTGGGCGATTCAGCAGCTGGTGGAGTGGGCGGCACTGGGGAGTTTTCTCCTTCGATCTCCAACAGGCTCTGCAGGGCATGCTCGCAGTGGAAGGACTCCCGACGGTATTCCGCATGCGCTACATCCAAGCTGTGCTTCCTCATGGCCACGCTCAGGCTTCCTTTCTTCTCTGGACATGTGATGGTTGATGCAAAAGATCCAGACAGTGAGGATGCTGATGGAAATGAGGGCGGTGGGGGTGGACCCAGCTTCTCAGCAGACTGCACCCGCTGCAGGAGGGGCGACCGAGGCGGTTCCGCGCTCTTGGGCCGGGGGCGGGTGATTGGGGGAGAGGAGTGCAGCTTGGCAGGAAAGGTCTGCGTGGTGTTGGAGCTGCCGACGGAGTGGCCAGTGATGGCGGGGGGCGAGGACGTGGTCGGGGAAGGAGTGTGTGCCAGGGGGGACAAGGGGATGTTCCCGGCTGATTTGCAGCGAGACGAGCGGTACTGGCGGTGCAGTTTAGGGGAGAGGCCGTGCAGAGAGCTTGGCCGCATGTGTTGCGAGGCAGCGGGGGAGTTCGGCGTGGAGGAGGCGGGAGAGCTGCTCTGGGAAGACGTTCCTGATTAGAAAAATGAAGAGAAAGGTTGCAGCAATGTCAGGCTAATGCCTAATTGGTTAATTTAGATTTAGAGTTTAGAGTTTAGAGTCAGGTTCATGTTTGGGTTGATCTTGAGGCAGGGTGTCTGATCAATATGAAGCGAAAATCTTGAGCCAGCATTTGTTTCTTTATCATTTGCTTGGGAATCACCTTGTTGGTGAAAAAGAAAAGTGCCTTCAGGCTGTCTGATCTTTGTGATATTTAGGATTAAATGAAAGAAATGGGAATAAATGTTTCAGTGCTCCAGTGCCTAAACATACAAGGCTCTAGATAAAGGGGTTCAAACCACTCAGCGTTCAGCAGTAAAGTAATCTGGTCATCTGGAATCATCTGCACCTGTTTCTTCACTGTGTGGATTAACCAACACAAAACACTCAAACTGCTCAGGTACAGAGACTGGACTGAAAATGAGAGACAACAACACTGTCCTTCAGGAAGATCTGGAGAACTGTCCCTCAACAAAGACTGGACTNCTTCAGGAAGATCTGGAGAACTGTCCCTCAACAACACTGTCCTTCAGGAAGATCTGGAGAACTGTCCCTCAACAATACATTAAAATAAAGTCTGGAAGTTGGGAAGCAAAATATGAAGAAATGAGGGGCTCAGGACTTTTGCACAGGACTGTGTATGAAAGTTCTGAAAGTGGCTTTACTGTGTAGATGTAAAGCGTTCCACGTGACGCTGTATCACTGCGTGTTGAACTGAAGGAACTGACCGAGGTAGGCGGAGTCCGGTGGAGAGCGGTACGTCTGCGTGGGGGAACGGGCCGACAGGCCGTGGGTCGGGGAGCCTGGAAGACTGTCTCCAGATGACAGCGAGCGGTTCAGAGATGACAGGCTACGGCTGGTGTGCAGAAGGTTTGACTGCTTAGTGATCTTCCGGAACAGAGAGCTTCGTTTCTTACTGCAGAGACAGAGGGAGCGAGAGGGGGCGACACAAAAAAGAGATAACGTCATGTCCATTTTTATTAAAGGCCTTTTTACTTCTAAAAACCCAAGGCTTGCTACAGGAACAGCAGGACGTCCTACCTCTCCTGTCCCTCCTTGGCGATGGACTTCTTGTTGCGCCGGGCCATCTTGGCCTTGTAGCTGGCCTTGCGAGCGGGTCCGATCTTAATGGAGGTGTTTTCGAACGGAGTGGTGGTCACTGTTACCTTATTACCACTCTAGTAGAAAAAACAAAAAATAAAAATAACACACAGGACATCGTGGTGACAATATCACAATCCATTCTGAATCCAATATTCAGTTTCTGTGCCTCAGACTCGCCTGATACTTTTCTGTGTCAGAATTGAAAAAATATTTTTAGCTTTTAAACCTTTAAAAGATTTACTTTAATTAATAAATCACAAAATCACTATCCTCTACTGTGCAACTGCACCATAATGCCAAACTCTACCCTGTACCATAGATGCTCAGTGATTGATTGATCATCTGCCAAATATACCAAATTTCTCATTGCTACTTGTGTGCTTTTTTAAAAAACACATCCCAATATTAATAAAAACGCAATAAAACACCAGCGTTTGAAGAATAAAAAGCCATTATGAGCCACCAATGAGCTCCATCTTGGTCCCTTACTTTCAGAATGAGCTCCACCACCTCGGTATGAACCAATCCGTGGACAGACTCCCCATTTACATGAGTGATGAGGTCACCGGCACACAGCCCGGCCTCTTGGGCGGGGCCTCCACACTCCACGTGCTGTAATTGATACACAGTGAAAGTGAAAGTGACTACATGTCATTGTGAAACACGGCACAAAGTTAAACACAACCAAATGCTTCTCTGTATCTAACACATGCACCGTCCAGCAGGGGGCAGACGTGACGTGAGGCGGACAGATTTCAACGGACACTGAAGAATGTTTCGAGCTGTCACTCACCCAGACCATGTGATGGACGCTGTAGACGTTGCTGTCTCCCATGTAGACTCGTATAGCACGAAGCGTGAAGCCGTACTTCTTGCCCGATCGCTGGATGGTGATTGGTGAGCGCAGCACGCTGACGGATGGAGAGTAGTCTCGGCTGGGGGAGGAGTCTCGTGAGGACGGGTTGGAGGAAATGGAGCGCGGAGACATCGGGCTTGCCAGCGGGGACGTCCCATGCTGCTCTACTAAGAAAGAGATAAACAAAGGGAAATCCAAATATAGAATATAGCAAGGATGCTATAAAGATACATCTTTGAACCTAATCCGACGCTACAAAGAATCTCAGCACTGGCATCCAAATTAGGATGAATCCTTGTCTGGGACGCCCACTGTCTACAGCAATGGCATTAACCTCCACTCCCATCTGCCCCGTGCTGCAGGGAGGTCTCACCTGCAGGTATGATTACGGACAAGGCGGTGGCCGAGGCAGACTTTATGACCTTGGTACCAGTGCGGGTGCGTTTCTCCCCGTCGGTGGAGAGCTGGTGGTGCCGTGCTCGTCTGAGAACCAGGTCACTCGTAGCTCTAGACCCGAAGAGGTCTGGAACATGAAGAGGCGCTGAGGCCGGGGCAGCGTCAGCAGGCTTCAGCAGTTTGTCTGGATGGATTTAAAGACAGATGCGAAGGTGTGTGTCATTTTATGCATGGCGGGACAGAGAGAGATGCTTTCATGAAGTTCATGAAGTTTCTGATCTTGGCTCACAGACCTCCTCCAGGTGCTCCTGCTGGAACAGCACAGGACTCTGATGGGGCTGAGGTGGTTGGCATTGTAGCTCCCTCTAGCGAGGTTCCCCTGGCTTTCACCGGAGGCTGGCGTGTGTGTGACTCTGCTTCAGCCTCTAGAGGAGAGGCAAGGCGGTGAGGTTCCATTAGAGCAGAGAACCGGCGGCGTGCCCCGGACGGAGGACTGGAGTCGGACTCGGTGAAGGAGGACTCGGAACAGGACAGACGCTTCCTGCAGAGGAAAACAAGGCAATGAAACAGTTTTCCATTAAAGCAGAAAAATATCACGGAACGTTAAACGGAAGCGGCGCATAAAACATGGGCTTAAATCGCTGAAGAAAGGAAGAAAAACAGAACGCGTGCCATTTCAACACGGATCAACGTTCTGTTCTTTCCATCGTAAACTCACATCTCGGGGGAGCCTGTCCTCCATGTTTTGTCTCTCATGGTGAAGCTGCCCAGGCTCTCCCTCTTGGCCCGGTCCTCATGCTGACCCTTAGGCTCTCTTCGGGTCACCGTGGGCTTGTGCTCCAGCTGGGACAGGTGCTCCATGCTGCTGTACACCTGCTCACACACAGAGCAACGAGAACAAAGACTCAAAAAGAAGAGTCGCAGTGAAGAGGCACGCTGTTCCACAGGAGAGAGAAAGAGAGACGATACAAACAATAACCTACACAGGTGTGGGTTAAAACAAGAAACGGAGAGAGTGAAAAACAGAGAGAGAAAAAGATGGCTACAAATGGAGAGGGGGAGGGAGGGAGAGAGAGAGAGAGAGAGAGAGAAACAGAGAGAGAGAGTGAGGGAGGGAGAGGGAGAGAGAGAGGGAGGGAGGGAGNCCGTCCACCAGCAGGGTCGTCCGGACTGCACTGAAACAAACTGTGCAGTTTTTGTCTCAAACCTTACATGGCCAAAAGTATATGGAGATCTCACAACCTCCAGGATACTGCTGAAAATACATCAGTTTAGCTCCGCCCCATTCAGTCTACAGCATCTTTGCACCACCCAATTCAGTCTACATCAGTTTAGCCCCTCTGTTTAATCTACTCACGCCTCATAGACAGAAATAAAAAAGAGAGATGACAGACACACAGAGACAGAAAGAGAGAAACACCAACACAGAGAGCAAGAGACAGAGAGAGAGAAAGAGACAGAGACAGTGTGTGTGTGAGAGAAAAAGAGAGAGAGAGAGAGAGAGAGAGAGAGAGAGAGAGAGAGAGAGAGAGAGAGAGGGAAACAGAGAGAGAGAGAGAGAGGGAGGGAGGGAAGGAGAGATATGCAACCTTGCTAAAACGAGGGGAGCAGGAAGAGAAGCGGCGAATCTCAACAGGCTCGTCATCGTTTGTGTCGTCTTCATCAAACGAGTGAACGTGATGGTACCGCTCCGAACGTGCTGAGACAGAAAGAGAGAAAAACAGGAGTCAAAACGAGGCAACACACACACACACACACACACACACACACACACACACACACACACACACACACACACACACACACAAACACACACACACACTCTTACTGTCAAAGTAGCTGGTGTCCTCCTCTGACTCAAGGTGAGGAATGAATTCCGCTTTCTGCCTCAGCAAACTGTTCCAGTTCAGCTCAGCAAAAAAGGGGTGCTGCTTTACTTCAAACGCACCTCCTGCTCCACACACACACACACACACACACACACACACACACACACGCATACACACGCATACACACACACACGCATACACACACACACACACACACACACACACACACACACACACACACACACACACACACGCATACAAAAAAAAAGTTGGTAAGTAAGAGCTTTGGTTCATTAATGCGCTGCACTGGTTACTGGTATACGGTGTAGTTTGGTTAGAACTGCATACCTGTGCCCAGTCTGACCAGTGGGTTGGTCTGTAACAGAGCAGAGATGAGGTGCTGAGCATCTGTAGGGAGCATCTCGTCACCTTCAGGCCACACAATGTCATCTACACACACACACACACACACACACACACACACGTATCTGTGAGGTCCACTGATTTATATAATACTGTAGCACGACATCTACACACAAACCCAACGACAACTGGGTTTCATCCAGAGGCTGTATTTGGTTGTGGCTCACTGCGTGCTGTGTTCTCAGTGATGGTCACTTTCGCTTTCACTTCACTTAACATGGAATTTGGCTAAAAAAAGACTAAAAGCCAAGGGAAGAAGTGTAGAGAGGGACAGACAAATGACGAGGAAAACCCAGAAACCAGAAAAAAACAACAAAACAGCCAAATCGAATAAATAATTAAGAATGAAATTATAATTCAACAGCGAGCAGTGAAAACTGCAAAAAATGAAAGGAAAGGAATTATATGTGAAAGCCTTAATGGGAGCAGCTGAAAGAAGAAGAAGAACAACACCTACAAAAAGACAGAGAAAAAGAAGAAGAAAAAGAAGAAGAATAGTACAACAACAATGAGATGGAGAAGAAGTAGAAGAAGAAGAAGAAGAAGGAGCACAGTACCAACAACAATAATGAGATGGAGGAGGAGAAGAAGAAGAAGAAGAAGAAGAAGAAGAAGAACAGTACCAACAACAACGATGAGATGGAGAAGAAGAGGAAGAAGAAGAAGAAGAAGAAGAAGAACAGTACCAACAACAACGAGGAGATGGAGAAGAAGTAGAAGAAGAAGAAGAAGAAGAAGAAGAAGAACAGTACCAACAACAACGATGGGATGGAGGAGAAGAAGAAGAAGAAGAAGAAAACCAGTACCAACAACAATAATGATATGGAGGAGAAGAAGAAGAAGAGCAGTACCAAGAACAATGAGATGGTGAGATGAAGAAGAAGAAGAAGAAGAAGCAGAAGAAGAGTATTAACAACAAGATGGAGAAGAAGTACTAAAGGAACGGGATAAAAACTAAGTCAGGCTTACTGAGACACCAGCTCAGTGAGTCTGAGCACTAAAGTGTTTGAGGTTCTCACCAGAGATCACCTGCCCGAACAGCTCCTCAGGTGTGTCCCCAAAGAACGGTACACAGCCAACCAGGAACTCGTAGAGGATGATGCCCATGGCCCACCAGTCCACAGGTTTACCGTAACCCTGCCGCAGGATCACCTCCGGAGCGATGTACTCAGGAGTGCCACACACCTGAGGACACAGGTACCGTCCTGAACAGGAGAATAGAACTGACATTCTGCCACTAGCAGGCATCGCCTGATACCAGACACGAACGCGAGAAGTTCGATACGGTCCCCTGCATGAAGACAGGGTCCAAATATTAATCAAATCTACCGTTAACAGGACTAAAACAGGAAGTTCTTTATTATTATTATTATAATTAACAACAAGATGACACTACAGTTACATTTATGCACACGATCATATTTATTTTTTCCTGACCGTTACTGGATCGGCCCAGAAAAGTGATAAACCGGCCAAAACTCCTCAGACAAGTGGCTCAATCCTGCATCGCTGGGATTCCCTGCAGAAGGAACGCTTATCCAGCGATGGCTCTGTCCATACTGGCAGAATGTCCCTGCCTTGAAATCATCGCTTCCTAAACGCGGTCTCATAGCTCAGGTGTGTGTATTATCTGTGTTTTTTCACCTGTTTGTCAAGGAACTCTCTGGTGTCCTTCTCAATGTGGCCCTCGTACAGGTTTGTAGTGAGACTCATCAGTCCCATCTTGGACAGGCCGAAATCAGTCAGCTTAATGTGGCCCATGGATGTTATCAACAGACTGAAAGAAAGAGACGGAGACGGTGGGAAAAGATCAAGAGGTACGTATGGAGAACAACAGATCTGGAGACTGCATGCACGCTCGCTTTATGGGATACACTTCATGTATTCCTGTTAGATGTACTTATGGTGGAGCTTGCTGTATATAATTATGGTAATGGAATCACAATGCACAGGATAAATGCGATTAAATCTGAATAATCTTTATTGGAAATGAAGGATAATCCTGCAGGGATGTAACAGTCTGCTCAGCCATCAGCTGGGATACTGTGAGTTGACACATGTTAATTATGTAATCGACACAGTTTCAGCTCCACTGGTTCAGCCGTTGTGTAATGAAGGACACCGTCAGGTAGGTTTATTTAGATAAAAGCTAGAAAAGGTGAGTAAAGTAAGAAAAAGGTGAAGAATTCAGAGTCTTCCTCAGTTAAAGTGAGCCCTCACTGTTCAGTGCACGCTCCAGCAAGTCTTACTTGTCAGGTTTGAGGTCGCGATGCACCACGCCGTAGTTGTGAATGTATTCCAGGGCCAGAACGGTCTCAGCAAAGTACATGCGAGCCATCTCCACGGGCAGCGCCCCAATGTGCTTCAGCAGCGTGGCACAGTCTCCTCCTGATGGCAGAGACGGAGAAAATGGGGGAAACCTTCACAAAGGTCTTTGTAGAGATGCCTTCTATTCATGTTTAATTTTCTGAAGGCAGCATGAGCGCAGAAGGTCCTTGGACCTAAATCAAAAGCAGCGATGAAGCCGCAGGCTGGACATCTGGCACAGAGGACATGAAACCTTTTCTTCACGCTCTCCAAGTGATGCTTTTCAAGGCTCTTTTTTACGACTTTCTCTTGTCCTTAAAACCGGCACAGATGGGCCGTATAAGCCTGCAACCCCCTTATACTCCAAAAAGAAGAGCTTAACGTTAGCAGGTGCGTTTCAATGGCTATAAAACATAAAGGGTTAAAACCCGTTAAAGCCTTGATAGAAAAAAGCAAAAGGAAAGACCGCAGGACTGAGACAGATCTTTCTGGAGATGCAGGAAGACTGAAGAGTGTATGCATTTGTGTGCGTTTTCATATCGTACCTTCCACATACTCCATGACCATGCAGAGGTGCCTTCGTGTCTCGAAGGAGCAGAACATGCTGACCACGAAGGGGTTTTCCGCAAAAGTGAGGATGTCCCTCTCCACAAAGGCCTGCTGGATCTGATTCCTCAGGATCAGGTTCTGCTTGTTGATCTTCTTCATTGCAAATCGTTGACGTGTCTCCAGGTGGCGCACCAAGTAAACGGCCCTGAACACAAATACTCGTTTCAGTTTCACTCTTCAGTCGCTCTTCAACCATGAGCTTCTGTTTCTTTTCTTTTAAAAAAGAGCTCTAGTGTTTAGGGACCGGCTCTGGACCAGTAGGCTGCCCTGAGGTACCCTTGAGCGAGGTATCGTCCCCATCACTCCTCCCAGGCAAGCAGATATGGCTGCCCCCTGCTGGATGGCGTGTGTGGGTTTAATACAGAGGATTTCACTGTGGCTCACTGTGTGCTGTGTGTTCACAATGGCAAATGGTCGCTTTCACTTCACTTTCACTTTAGAGGAAAAGAGTGAAGCGTTTTGCGTTTATGAGAAGCTGTTTCCATCCGTTCTAACAGTTCACCGGAAAAAGAACAGATTCTTTTCCGATCAACATTGTCGGAGACATTGTGGACAGCGGTCACCTACCCATATGCGCCGTTGCTGATCAGTTTGATGGTCTGGAAGTCGGCTTCGCCCGGCGGCTTCATGACCCTCATCTTTCCCTGACAGACAAAGAGACACACGCCTATTAAACCAAACTGCTGCGTCTGCATCTGAGCTGGAGTTTGCTGGAAAGCATGAGGGAGCTGAACTGAGCAGTGGTCTCAACCGGAGACATTTAAGTTACACTCTTAAATGTCTCTGAAGGAAGAACAGAACATCTGAGCTTTCGGAGACACTTGGAAATGATCCGTATTAGATTGCATCTTATATCAAATTTACATAAGCAGAGTAATACAGCCAGCAGTCACATGATTCTGCAACTCAATACTTCGTCTTCTTCTTCTTCTTCTTCTTCTTCTTTCGGCTGCTCCCGTTTAGGGGTCGCCACAGCTGATCATCTGTTTGCATTTCTATCTACAAACCGACCTCCTGCATGTCCTCTCTCACCACGTCCATAAACCTCCTCTTTGGTCTTCCTCTTCTCCTCTTGCCTGGCAGCTCCATCTTCTTCAACCTTGCTTCTCTATCTTTGTCTCCAAAACATCTAACCTGAGCTGTCCCACTATTATACTAATTTCTAATACTGTCCATCTTCGTCACACCAACGAACATCTCAGCATCTTTAACTCTGAGACCTCCGGCTCTGCTTTTCATCACTGTCTCCAGACCGTACAACATAGCTGGTCTCACTACCATGCTGTAAACTTTCCCTTTCACTCTTGCTGGTACCCGTCTGTCACAAATCACTCCTGTCTTTCTTCTCCACCCATCCCAACCTGCTTTCTTCTCCTCTGTTCCACACTCGCCGTTACTCTGAACTGTTGATCCCAAGTATTTAAATTCCTCCACCTTCACCACCTCTACTCCCTCCATCCTCACCACTCCACCTTCCTCCCTTTTATTCACACTCACTGTAGGACACTGTCCTACTCACTTTCATTCCTCTCCTCTCTAGAGTGGTTCTCCATGTCTCCATGTTCTCCTCAAGCTGCTCGCTACTCTTGCTAACCATCTGACCTTCAGCATTAACACCATACCTTCCCATCACCTCCTCATCACCTCTGTTCCCTTCATCAAGTTTGCACCAATCACCACTCTCTCTCCCCTGGGGACACTCTGTCACTTCATCTAACTCACTCCACAATTCTTCTTTCTCCTCCATCTCACAACCAACTTGTGGAGCATAAGCACTAACAACATTCATCATCACACCTTCAACTTCAAACTCATCACCCTCCCTGACACCCTCATCACCTCCAAAACACTCTCCACATACTCTTCCTTCAGGATAACACCTACTCCATTCCTCCTTCCATCCACACCATGGTAGAACAGTTTAAACCCTCCTCCAGTACACCTGGCCTTTCTACCCTTCCATCTAGTCTCTCACTCACAGAAGATCAACCTTCCTTCTCTCCATCATATCAGCTCATTCTCTACCTTTACCAGTCATGCTGCCAACATTCAAAGTCCCTACCCTCACTTCCACTCTCCTCTCCTTCTCCATCTGGACATGCCTTCCTCCTCCTTTTCTTCTTCTCCTTTGTCCAAAAGTAGTCCAATGTCCACCAGCACCCGGTATGGAAGTCTGTTTCGTTGTCCGCTTATTGATTTGGCAAAAATTTTGCCCTTCCTGATGTGATCCTCCCCATTTATCCAGGCTTTGGACCAATAAATACACTTGTGCATCCCAATAAATACACCAATAAATACACTTCCCCAGTGGCTGGGTTATTCCGCCACCTACATATTCTACATATTCTTTAAGTATTACATTTCTTTACACATCCTGCTGAAGGCTGACTGCCTGGTGAAGAGCTATGGAGGATTTTTTAGGCAGTCTCTGTCAGCAGGGGGCGTTAATGATAATGAGAATAATAATGATAATGAGTTAACGAGAGGAGATCAGACATGCTTGACGTGTGTATGACGTGTGTATTAAATCTATAGCACGTGTATGTTGTGTAGACATGGTCTCTTTAACTCGGCAGTTCCTTGCAGGTGAGACACACTGATAGACCGGATTCTTTTTCAGTCCGATAAACAAAAAGAGCTAAAGGTGGGAGGTTAATCTGATAAGAAGATTAGCTGTTAGACTTAAGAAGTGCATAGCGTGTCTGTGCATGCGTTTGAGTTCGTCGCGTGTTTTTTGACTCTGTTCGAATTCGGACACCTTTTAAGTGAATCACGTTCAAAGATCATCTGATTGGTGCTGTGTGTGTGTCTTTACCTCGGTAGAGTCATCGGTCTCTGGTGTGAGCGGACCCTCGCTGTCATAGCTGTCCAGATTCACCATTTCTACAAGACCAGAGAGCGCGAGTCAGAGCGCGAGTCAGAGCGCGAGTCCACACACAATTAGAATTGCATTTACTGCTCCAGATCAATTATTCAATTATTCATAGCAATTATTGAATTCTTATTTTAAATCACTCTAAATTACACCTCAAAAGTGTGTATATATATATATATATATACACATTTTGAACTTAATTACAAAAAATATTGTATATATATATATTTATTTTATTATATTACTTATTTGTAATAAAATGAATAATAACTCGAATATTTTTATTACATAATGTAATTGATATTTTAAATTAAATATTTTTTTAATTTATGTCATTCATTTCCATTGTAACTGCAGTTTAACGTGAGTGTTTAAGTACAAGTTTCTTCAAAATAACCACCCAGATTCACTGAATCCCCATGGAAACGTCGTATACGTGTTCTGAGTATTTCTTATATTTTCTCATAATAACATCTTGAAGTGTATTGTTTATTTATGTACCCTTAAAGTGGGCCCAACCCTTTATCCTAATCCATATGCATCGCATCACCAGTATTTGCAACATATTAAAAACTATTGAAATGTTTCTGTTTTCTGTCCTGTTCTACAAACTGCAGCTCATATTTCTAGATTTCACATAATGCATGTGCTAAAATCTATTTCTTTATTTCTTTTGCATCCTCTCACCCTCTAAAGGGTCTTTGGTCAGGCCGAGCTGGCTGATGATGTAGCGCGGGATGTCTGTTTTCATTAAATGCCCCTCTTTGGCATGGTCCTCCGCTGCCTCCAGCAAGTGGTAAAACTCCTCGGGGTTAAACTCCTACAAGAAGGGACACACATTCTGCTCAGATCAACCGGCTGTGACTGCTGCAGGTGAGGTTCTACACTGGAGATGCTCTCAGAGCTCTGCTGGAAAGAGCTGCTTTTAGAACTTACAGCAGATACAACAGCACGTGTGGAACATTGCTAGAAAAGGAGGATTATGGGTTTTTCCGTTTAGCTTAATGCCGTAGTTGCACAGAAGGGCTCAAACTTTTTAAATTATCGCTAAGAACCTCAACATGACTCGGAGATGACTGTTGCTTCAAGGGGTGGGGGGTGCTGATAGTTTAACACGCTCGCGAGGCAAATAGAACTTTCAATATAAATGCAAATGTAATCACAGGCTGCTTCCCTCCGTCTGCTCCTTTCAGTCTCCTGCTTTTCGCCCAGTCGCTGAAGTTGGTTTGGAGTTTGGAACAGGAGGAGGAAATCAGACCTCAGGGTTTGACTCTCATTGAATTCATGGCGAGGGGGATATGTGAACGAATGAAAGGAAGGATAAGAATGGGAGAAAAACGAGTCTCACCAGACACTCCAAAAGACGGGCAGGACGAGAGATGATGATGAGGAGCTTCTTCACCAGCTCTGTGACAAAAGTCAGCTCAGAACTCTCGGATCGCTCGTACGCCTGACAGAGAGAGAGAAAGAGAGAGAGAGATTCAGAAGGATGATCTTCTGTTTACCTTCTTCAAATAAGAGAAACACAGGAGAGGTGGGTTCAGAAGCTAGGGATGATAGAGAAACCCTGAGGGGACAGGACAGCAACGCAAGACAAGTGTGGACAAATAAGCTTGCAGAGAAAGAGAATAAAACAGCGAACGAGTGAGAGCGCATGAAAAAGAGAGAGGAACAGGAAGGAGCTGTGGAGAAATACACAGTCCCAGCAGGCAGATTCAACCAATCCCAATGGGAAGTGGAATCTTCATCCTAAATCAGATGATCCCACAATCCTCCATCATAACTCCTGTAATCACATCTTCATCCAGAACGTCTTTGGACGACTGTGAGGTTAATCGAGCCCTTACAATGTGAACCAGGAACCTGAGCACCTGATTCTTACTGCATGAAGAATTCAGAATATCCACTTCCACTCGGCAAAACTGACAATTCAGAGACGATAAAAGTTCATCGCTGATCATTTTCACATTCAAATCATTGCAACTGTCCATTCAAACTGTCTACAAGTGTCACAACACCTCTCACTCACTCATTTT
>CM029368.1:25690171-25715171 GCA_017165825.1 Hepsetus odoe
CTCTCTCTCTCTCCTCCCCCCCTCCTCCTCTCTCTACTACTCTCCCCTCTCTCCCTCTCTCTCTCCCTCCCCCCTCCCTCCTCTCCCTCTCTCTCCCCTCTCCTCCCCTCTCTCTCTCCTCTCCCCTCCCCCTCTCTCTCTCTCTACTCCTCCTCTCTCTCCCCTCTCTCTCTCTCTCTCTCTGTCTCTCTCTCTCTCTCTCCTCCTCTCCCCCCCTCTCCTCCCTCCTCTCCCCTCCCCCTCTCTCCTCTGTCTCATCTCACCTCTCTCCCTCCCTCCCTCCTCCTCCTCCTCCTCTCTCTCTCTCTCCCTCTCTCTCTCTCTCTCTCTATAACTGTGGTATTAATCTTACCTATTACATAATGTAAGCCACTTGTTGCTATTACACTGTGTACACAGACACCACACACACACACACACACACACACACACACACACACACACACACACACACACACACACACACACACACACACACACACACACACACCACACACACAGACACACACTACATCTGCACACACACCACACACACAGGCACACACACATACATCCACCACTGCTCCACTGCCCTGCACGCTCACACACGCACACACACCACACACACAGACACCTGCATAAACCTCCACACCACACACACACACACATGAGCACACACCACACACAAGCACACACACACACCACACACTGACACACACATAAACACTCACACACACACACCACACACACACCATGGCTCCACAGCAAACACACACACACCACACACCACACACACCACACACACACACACACACACACCACACACACACACACACACACAAACAAGCAAACAATAGACCTAAGAACCTAACAAAGAACTCTATGACTTCGTAACAAAATGAAACTTGTCCTTCAGAAGGAACGAGAGAAACAGAGACAGAGAGAGAGAGAAGAGAGAGAAGAGTTGCAGAGACAGAGAGAAGAAGAGAAAGAGAGAGAAGAGAGAGAGAGAGAGAGAGAGAGAAAGAGAGAGAGAGAGAAAGAGAGAAAGAGAGAGAGAGAGAGAAGAGAGAGAAAGAGAGAGAGAGCAGAAGAGAGAGAGAGAAAGAGAGAGAAAGAGAGAGAGAGATACAGAGAGAGAGACAAAGAGAGAGATACAGAGAGAGAGAGAGAGAGAGAGAGAAAGAGAGAGAGAGAAAGAGAGAGAAAGAGAGAGAGAGAGAGCGAGATGTTTTTTCTATGCAGAAGACAATCAACCACATTGATGAAAACAATCCTGAGTAAATTCTTTCTGTATTATTGTCCCTCTTGTCTTTGCGTTTCAGCACCGTGGACAGGGACGTCCCGCTCGCTCAGACGCACAGCCGTGAGATCACCTCTGCTTCATCCCAGAGGATCCCCTCGGAGGCCTGCGGTCCGGTCTATTATCAGCCTCTAACACCTCTTAAGCCCTGCTTCTCCTGCTTACAGGATTAGACGAGCCTAAGGTCCAAACATCAGCAGCGTCCACACCGTCCCCGCTCACCCCCTCGTCTCCATCAGCTTCCGTGAGGAAGAACAGATCACGCTCAGACCTGACACTGGTTTCCCCTAGACTGAACATTTCATAAGTTTTAGACCCCGCTAGCGAGGGAGAATAATATAATCTCACACCTTGTGATCAGGTCACCTCTCTGTACGAGTCTGATCACCATGGTTGCCAGACATTCTGCTGTTTAAATCCTCACTGAAATCTTTTTCTCATGTTTCTCTGATTTGTTTATTACTGGTTCTGACCTTCACTCTGTCTCTTCTCATGGTTTGGCTGCTCTCGTTCGGTTTATTATTATTATTATTCTTGTTGTTGAATAATCATCATCATCATAATTACTATATCGATCATCATGCTTCTTACTGCGGTCAGTAAATACACTCCAGCTCACTCGCAGAAACGGCTCTAAGACCCAGTTCTAAGACCAAAGCAGACTCCTGACTGCAGGAGCAAGACTGGTGCCTACAAACTTGTGGACATACAAGGTAAACTGAAGCCTGTCTTCCACCCATAAGCACCGAGAGCGGGACGATCGGGACTCACCTGCTGTTTTTACGAGGCAGTGGAAGATCCTTCTGGGCGAAAACGGCAGGCAGAACAGGTGCAGAAAAGAGGGAATAAAAAGGGGAGAATAAAAGAGAAACAAAGAAGACAAGATCAGGTAGGCAGTTAAAGCAGACCGTCGTGCTGTTTCTGTTCGGCACAGCTGTCCCGCATGGAAATGATCGAAGCTTTAATGATACACCTTAAGTCAAGATTCGCTTTGATGTCTGACATATTCTATAACTGTCTGTGACAGATGTGTCGGACGTTGTTCTTCCAGGACAGAATACAAATAATCCCCAAAAATCCCGACACACAAATCTCTAATCTAATCCTCTCCAGAAGAAATAGGATGTCCCTGAGTGTCAGATTGTCATTATTCATGTACTTTTATGTCCTGTTTATATATTTGTTTCTCTGTGTGTGTGTGTGTGTGTGTGTGTGTGTGTGTGTGTGTGTGTGTGTGTGTGTGTGATAGACAGACAGAATTTGTGCTTCACCGTCCCCTCGGCTACTCTGTGCTCCCCGGGGCTCAAAACTGCATTTAACATCACTGAAGAGCACTAAACAAGATCCCTCCCAGACAGGGAGCCTTCGGGATGGAGAGGCAGACAGAGAGAGGAAAAGAGAGAGAGAGAGAGAGAGAGAGAGAGAGAGAGAGAGAGAGAGAGAGAGACGAGGGCAGAGACGAAAAGACGTATTACACGTAATATACCTGAAAAGAAACAATGCATTATTGACATAATCTGCAAGATTACAAATATTTTAAGGATTTATTATTTTTCTCCAAAAGAAGTGGCAAACAGCAGATAAACATTCCAACAAATAATGAACACAGTTTTATCTGTTCTCAGTGGGGAGAGAGAGAGAGAGTGAGAGAGAGAGAGAGAGAAAGAGAGAGAGAGAAACAGAGAATCATCCTTTCCCAAAAGAACAGTCTTTTCTCTCCAGCCTGCATCCATTATCTCTCTCTCTCTCTCTCTCTCTCTCTCTCTCTGTTTATCTCTTTGTCTGGGTCTGGATACTAAGACCCCATTCTTCCTCCACTGTCCACCTGATAAACAAGCCCCAAACTCCGGGCTCGGCTGCTTCAGTCTGACGGGGAGGGTGAAGCTCTTCTTCTGCGGCGCCTGGTTAACACCGATACTAATTTCAGTAATTAGTGAAGGACAGAAGAGACATTAAGTTAAAGCTCAGGAGTAAAAGCCCACAGCAGACGCTGCTCCGCTTGATCCGCTCTTTTGATATGTTTGGAGTGAAAACAGGCATCAGATCAGGGCTGGTTTTAATGAAGATCTGGGATTTACACTCCCATCTGCCGTCCTGGGCCGTGACCGCAGCCGGCCATGGCGAGGTTAGTTCACAGGAGTTCACACAGTAATAATAAACTGACAGTAATAATAAACCGGAGTCGTTTCCTGAAAAGTCTTTTATCTGTGATATTATCATGATGTTGAATATTTCAGTCCTTATCCAGTAGACCCATGAGCAGTGAACCAATTGGCAGATCACACACACACACACACACACACACAGATAGATAGACAGACAGACAGACAGACAGACAGACAGATGGTTACCAATCTTGAGCGAACACCAAGTCGTCCATTTACTGACTCTCTCTCTCTCTCTCTCTCTCTCTCTCTCTCCCCCTCTCCCTCTCTATTTCTCTCCGTTGACAGAGCCGATCCATAGGTGACTCTGTCAGAATGACATTAGCATTGATTGCCAGACGTTCCTGCTAGCCTTCCTTGGTCCGATGGTGGGATGAAAGCGCTCTGTGTCTGGATAATCCTCTCTGGTCCTGATAATCAATGCCTTTCCTGCAGGACCTGTAAGTGCTCACCTACAGGAACTGGAAGCCGATACAGCGACCATGAGCTTAGAATAAACTCAAACTAATTAGAGCCTAAAGCAGAATTTACGAAGGAGTTCAGGCGGAGGTCTTTAACCACTAGACCACCGCTGCCCATAAATCATAAGCAGCCAAACAAATGAGGGATGTGGTGCAACTGAATTTCCACAGACTTTCCACTATTAGTAATAGGAGTGATCAAACAGGCGGAATCAAAGTTAATATCACTCCAGATATTTATCTGGATGCTGCTGCTGGTCTTTTGCATGTCCCTGAGATGAGCACTGATATGATCTTTGTGACCTCTGGAATCAGGCTCAGGAATCAGAAGTGGATCATTATTAATCCCTTCATTCATTCAGGTCAGAGGCTCTGGAAGCTCCCTGGGAAAATGAAGTGGGCTCTGATTGGGTGATCTATCTGAAGCAGCCCTGGTTTTCACCAGGCTTTAAACGCATTACTGGGTGATCTTATATTTCAGCACCAAGGACAGCGGCCCAGTCTGCCTATAGACTCCGCTGTACGTCGGGATCGTTACTTCGTTGTTTATCCGCTCCTGCAAGACGAGTTCAGAGCGGAACAGATGCTACACCAAACCCTCAGGAAAAATGGACTTTCTCGTCCTGAAAGCTGAGCCAGGGCAGCGGAGCTCTAGTGTTTAGGGACTGGGATCCACAATCAGAAGGTTGTGGGTTCGAATCCCAGACCAGTAGGTTGTCCTGAGGTTCCCTTGAGCAAAGTATTGTCCACATCACTGCTTGCTGGTGCTGGATTTGGGTGCCCCCTGCTAGAAGGTGTGTGTGCGTTACAACCATATCCAGCACCGGGGGAGCAGTGATGGGGACGGTACTTTGCTCAAGGGTACCTCAGGGCAACCTACTGGTCCGTGATTGGAACCCATGACCTCTAGGCCACCGGTAGAGCTCTTCTATGTGTCTCCCCACTCCTGCTTCTCCACTCCTCTTGCTCTGAAGGGAAGGTGCAGAAAACACATCGCTGGGTTGCCAGATGGAGCCAAATGAGGCGGTCCAGCTGCTCTCTGATCAGAGAGCAGTCAAGCTTGGCAAGCGCAGACACTTACGTCTCCAGTTTACGCTTCTAACACAGGAGGCTGTTTGTTTTTTTTGGGTGTAGTGAAAGCTGTGAACACATTTCCGATGAAAAGCAGCCGTAAAAAGCCAGATTGAGTCGCACGCGAGAACTACAGACAGCTGACCCGTATTTCCATAATCAACTTTTGCATTTTCAGAGCAGTTCCTCTGCAGGGTTCACTGGTCCAGAGGCCTAGTGTTTAGGGATGGAAGGATCAGAAGGTCGTGGGCCTTCAGACGATTTTACATATTGTTTGAATGCTGCTTTCTTCCTCTTCTCTCTCACTTTGTCTCTTCTCACCCTTTCTGTCTCTCTCTTTTAAGGCTCTTCCTCATCTCTCTTTACCTCATTATTTACCTCCTTTACTGTTCGTCACTCTTGGTCTCTATTGCATTTCTGTATATCTTTCCATCACTCTCTCCCCTAGACGTTTTAGAGACAAAGTTAGAGGAGTAAGGTTGGTTAGGACATGTCCAGAGGAGAGACGAGGATTATATCGGGAGGAGGATGTTGACGATGGAGCCGTCAGGAAAGAGGAGAAGAGGAAGACCATAGAGGAGGTTTATGGACGTGGTGAGAGAGGACATGCAGGTGGTCGGTTTGCAGGAGGAAGATGGAGAGGATCAGAGAGAATTTGCCGTTTTATTATGTCGCACCGACTTTTATTGGCCAATACGGCGCATCACACGGCAAGAGTTTCCACATCAGCTCCTAAACAAACCATAAACCTGGAAAAAAAGCAAGCAGCAGCTGAACGTCCTTCGTCTACAGAGCAGAACAGCTTTTATTACAATAAACTAAAGGTTTATCGTTTATCTGAAAGTTAAATGGTTAAGACGTGTGTTTGTGGGACACGCGTCATGTGGCGAAGACGAACATCAACATCTCAAGATGTAATAGATGAAGTGTGTATCTTTAAGGCAGAGGCAAGTCGGCTCATATTCGGAGGAGCCTTTGACCACAGCGTAATGGTTTTGAGAGGACAGTCACATGACGTGCTAGAACTCAGCGGGGTGCAGATAAGAGCCTGACAATCCTGTCTCCAGGCGTAAACATCCCCTTTCTTATCCCTGCGGGGGACGAAGACAGTTGCTGGAGTCAAAGGGACAGTGAGAGACGGAGACAAGTGAGAGAAAGGACAGGAAAGAGATGCAGAGACCTCTGAGAGATTAAAAAACAGAGGGACTGCAAATTATGCTTCGGCTCTTTAACACAAGCAGAGATGGAGGACTTATCCGAAGAGGCTGACGTCATGCCCTCCAGGGCCTCCCACCTGAGAAACAGAGGGATGGGGGGATGCAAGGATGGACGGAAAAGATGTGAAAGCTTTGCTGGGATGGTACGAGCTGGGCCGGATGCCCGGCGCCTGATGAGAGGCCATCGTTTCGAGAGTGGAGGCTTGGCGAGCCACGCCGGTGCCGAACGCCATGCAGTTTATCTAACAGGGCTCCCTCCGCCAACACTGAGCAACAGCCATTAAAAAGGCACTGACTTATTGCTCAATCCTCTCTCTCTCTCTCTCTCTCTCTCTCTTTAATTCTGCCTGCGCAAGAGAACTGCAAATGTCTGAAGCCCTAATGATGCCCAAGTGCAAGAGAGACTCTTTAAGCAATTAAACTAACAGTGAAGACGCTTCGCTCGGTTACAGTCACTGCAGACGGCTCTCTCTCCGTCTCTCTGCACCGTGGTGGTCTAGTGGTGAGGGAGTCGGCCCCAGGATCAGAAGGCCATGGGTTCGAATCCCAGACGAGTAGGTTGTCCTGAGCTATCCTTGAGCAAGGTACCGTCCCCGTCACTGCTCCCCGGGCACTTTCAATAGCTGCCCCCTGCTGCGTGTGTGTGTGTGTGGGTAAAATACAGAGGTCATTTCTTTGTGGTTCACTGTGTGCTGTGGTGTAGTCACTTTCACTTTCTACAATCAATCATCCGCTCGTCGTTAGCGAAATCCCAGCCTCTGCGAAATCGACGTCGCTTAAGGTTCAGTTCGGCTTTTGGAGGATTTTTTTAGATTTTCGTAGCTCAGTTTTCTGAGCTGCTTGTCCTGATTAGGGACCACGGGTGGTGCTGGAGTCTGTCCCAGGGTGCTCTGATAGGTGGGAGCAACAGGAAGTTTGGAACGGGCAAAGAATGGGTCCCAGATAAAGGGCCCATCTTTTACATTTTCCTTTCTTCATTTTCATGAGGTTGTTCTTGTGTCGCGTTTAATTTAAATATACATGTCTCCTTTAATGATGAACTAATTAATTTAAATGAATGAAGCTTGATCGTTCGGATTCTCGGAAAGTTAATGAAAATCCCCTTCAGCTCGCGCTGATGTTAATATTAACATTAATGAATTCATTCATATTATAACCCTGATGAGCCCTGCAGCACCAGAAAGGCTTTCATGAACTTCAGAAACATACAGGGCGATGTCTTCTGTGTCCACAGCTGCCCAACCGGGGATTTTAAAGCATGTCAAGCTTTTGAGAAGCTCGCTCACGGGTCATATAGTGTTTTTATGACGGGCATTACCGGCCGTAATGGTTGAAGCCCATTTAAAATCACGCTGTCCCGGGACCGATAGTGGTGTTGCTTGTGTGTTTGGCGAGACATCAGCACAGCTGACCGGAGAGCACGTTAACTAAACTGGAGAAAACAAAAGCTCACCTCCCCCATCATATCTCCGAAAAGCAGTGAATCGTGCAAGTGACCTTTGACCTTTGAATCCCAGAGACTGAGTGTTGCACCATATGGTTGCAACAGAGCAGCCTGGCAGGGGGTGTTAACTGTCTCTCTTCTCCGTGTGTGTGTGTGTGTGTGTGTGTGTGTGTGTGTGTGAGGGAGGAAAAGAGAAAAAAGGCAGGATCTAGATCAGATAGAGGAGAGAGACCCAAGGTCCTGATCCTGCCCTTGTTTCGGAAACATTACGTCCCGTTCCGTTACAGAATGGACACCCCTCCTTAAGATCAGCAAACGCTACTTTAGGTTCATAAAATCAAACAAGCACGGTACCGTCCCCATCACTGCTCCCCGGGTCTAATCTTTGCACAGCCGCCTTTAAATCCATCATTCCTGAGGGTTCATAATAAAAGCCGAGGAACATGAAGGAGGCCGATTTGAGCGGAAAAATTCTGAAATGATTTTGGCTTCCCGAGTTCACCTTCAGCCCGTCGTGGACGCCATTTAATCCCTTATTTTTAACAGCGAGTTATCGGACGCTAGTGATTTTAATCTATATTACATCTCCAGGAGCCCGTCTGAAGTTTCCATCCACGATCTCGTCGACTCCAGCCGACAGTACGAGCAAACGGTTTTTTCCTGTATCCTATTTCCTGTCTGCAGCCTCGCTGAATCACAGCAGCCCTGGATGTGAGGCGACAGATGACGGGCTTTGTGAATCAGTCTGGAGGTTTAGGTTGAAGACATCTGGTTACAATCATGTAATTCCACTCAGAAAAATTCAAATAACATTCATTTCTGGCCTAGGTTTCCAGGGAGGAACGGACTTCTCCGAAGAAGGGCTGAGATTTATCATTTCATCAGCTTCATGACACTGCGTGTGTGAAATGTGGATAAAAAGACTGTATTTCTATTTTTTTTGCCGCCAATTAAACTCGTCTGATGTCTGGAAAAATAAACATCAGGACATTGTGTTTTGTGATGTATCACTTTTTTCTGCCACATCGACCCTCCCTTTATTATAACACACACTGGGGGACTGATATTCACACGTGATCGCTATGGCAACAGATTTGGAAACCCCAAATTTTGACTCCAGGGTCTCGATCAATGTCAGGGTTGCTTTTTTGGACCAAATAGTCCTTCGTTCATCTTCCAGATGATATGAGCTCCACTGCAGCTCGGTAGGTTGCTCAACCAAGCAGCTTTCTCTCATTTTTGGCAGCACTATCAGAGCTTGTGGGGTTGCACGATATATCGTTTTGGAAATCACTATCACGATACTGATCCCTGATATACGGATACTGGGTCAGCGAGGTACTGCCATAAACACATATCCAATCATTCTGGACGATCTACAACCTTTAAAGATGATCTTCATTCTCATCTTATGTGCCAAAGGTATGTAAATGCTCTCTTTTCTGATTGGCCGCCCTGAAAAGACTTCCTGTCTTTTTTCAATTGTGGAAAAAACTAATTAAGGTTTTTTCTTTTGTGTCGAAACTGCTGTCCTTCTGGTATGTATGGTGTTTCGTGCATGTTATAAACGAACATTTTGCATTTATCCCTTAGAAATAAAACCGGCTCTACATTTGCGTGATGTATGTAAATGATCTCCCTTCTGATTGGCTGCCTTGAATTAAAGCTTTAACCAGAATTTCAGCCTTTTTTATTCCAGAAAAGGCTGCTTTGTTTTGGGTTTTTTTGCTTGTTGGTCTGTTTTTGAATTCCCCTGACTATTGTGGGTTCGATTCCCCACCAGTAGGTTGCCCTGAGGTAACCTTGAGCAAGGTACCGTCCCCGTCACTGCTCCCCGGGCACTTTCAATAGCTGCCCCCTGCTGCACGTGTGTGTGGGTGCAACGCAGAGGTTGAATTTCGTTGTGCTGAGCTGCCTTTCACAATGACAAGGGTAGTCACTTTCACTTTGTTTTTCATGCTTATTATAACAAACGTCAGTTTCCAACTTGTGTTTATCTCTTATAAATAAAACTGCCTCTTTATATTATTGTTTCTGATGTATGTAAATGTCCTCCCTTCTGATTGGCTGCCCTGAAGTGGAGCTAATTCAATCGCGGTACTGAAATCCGCTCCGTATCGTTCAGCCCCTCTCTGCAGGAACAGGGTTGCCTGTCCTCGGAATAATCCTCCTTTTTGGTGTCCACCGTGCTGGAGCTCACCTGCAGCCTCCTGCGCCGGATGATCCCGGTGTCGTCCATGCCGGTGCGGTCCCGGTTCCGGACCGCGGGGGCCGCGCTGCTCTGGGACAGGGACGAGGCGCTCCCCTCGGCTCGGTTCAGGCCACAGACCCGCGGGCCGCCGCCGCAGCCTCGCCGGAAGATCCGCAGGGCTCGGCGGGTCCCATCCCGACCCGACCTCCGTTCTGGGCCCGAGTTTCGCCTTAGTGCTTCAGAACCGCGGAGGAAAACAAAAAACACGCATAAAAAACAGCGGCCGGAACCCCGTAACGGAAAATAACGGTCAACGGCGGTCAGTACCGGTGAGCGGAGAGCCGGAGAGCTACACCGCCGCAGAAGTGCTCCGTTTTACAGGCGCGCGTTCAGAAACCGGACGATTCGTGCTTTATTTCGCCGTTCAGGATTAAAACCCGGAGCCCGATTTTCCGTTAAAGCCGCTCGCGGACGGAGCGCCCGCATCACGCGCCGCTGATTGGCTCCCAGCCGCTTTTATGAGCCCGAGAATCAGCCAATCAGAAGGCAGTGCGTATGCGTGCGCGTGTGTGTGCGCGTGTGTGGGTGTGTGTGTGTGTGTCTCCCTGGAGACGCTCTCTGGTTCATTCTCATCCACCGGTTAACTCTTTGGCCCCGCCCTCCGCCGCTTTGACTGACAGCAGAGATGGGCGTCGCCGACTGTAGTGCTTCTGACGTCCTTTAATATCTTACACACACACACACACACACACACACACACACACAATTCATATTGAATGATACACACACACACACACACACACACACACACACACACCATTACTGAATGATACACACATACACACACACACACACACACAATCACATTGAATGATATACACACACACACACACACACACACAACTATTATTGAATGATACACACACATACACACACACACACACAAATACATTGGAATGATACACACACACACACACACACAAATATTACTGAATGATACACACACACACACACACACACAAATATTACTGAATGATACATACACACACACACACACACACAAATATTACTGAATGATACACACACACACACACACACACACAACTATTACTGAATGATACACACACACACACACACACACACACAACATTACTGAATGATACACACACACACACACACATAACTATTACTGAATGATACACACACACACACAAATATTACTGAATGATACACACACACACACACACACACACAAATATTACTGAATGATACACACACACACACTCACACACACACACACACACAAATATTACTGAATGATACACACACACACACACACACACAAATATTACTGAATGATACACACACACACACACACACACAACACATTGAATGATACACACACACACACACACACACACAACATACTGGAATGATACACACACACACACACACACACAAATATTACTGAATGATACACACACACACACACACACAAATATTAATTGGAATGATACTACACACACACACACAAATATTACTGAAATGATACACACACACACACACACACACACATTGAATGATAAGCACACACACACACACACACATACAAATATTACTGAATGATACACACACACACACACACACACACAACACATTGAATGATACACACACACACACACACACAAATATTACTGAATGATACACACACACACACACAAATATTACTGAATGATACACACACACACACACACACACACAAATATTACTGAATGATACACACACACACACAAATATTACTGAATGATACACACACACACAAATATTACTGAATGATACACACACACACACACACACACAGAAATATTGCTGAATGATTCTTCTATATATATAAATATTAGTGAATGATAAACATGTAACTCCAGTCTAAACACAGAGAGGGTTTAATTCTAATCAGCTTTAAAGTCCATATTCACCACCACCTCACCGTTATTCTTCAGCATGTTCAACTCCCTTTAGACCAGCCTCTTTAAGTCAGGAACACTCCCTCCAGCCTTCATGAGCTCTTGTTTTCTCTGTGGAGATGATCCCACACTGTTTCTGAAACTGCTCAGGTACAGAGACTGGACTGAACATGAGACAACAACACTGCTGTCCTTCAGGAAGATCTGGAGGAACTGCTCAGGTACAGGAGACTGGACTGAACATGAGACAAACACTGTCCTTCAGGAAGATCTGGAGAACAACTGCTCAGGTACAGAGACTGGACTGAACATGAGAGACAACAACACTGTCCTTCAGGAAGATCTGGAGAACTGCTCAGGTACAGAGACTGGACTGAAAATGAGAGACAACAACACTGTCCTTCAGAAAGATCTGGAGAACTGCTCAGGTACAGAGACTGGACTGAACATGAGAAACAAGCACCATGTCCTTCAGAAAGATCTGGAGATCTGCTCCTCAACAAGACATTTACGGGATGTCGTACGGGATGCCGATTCAGTCTCGGTCTTTAAATCACGGCTGAAGACTTACTTCTTTAGTTTAGCTTACCCGCACCAGTCACCATAGTGCACCATTACTAATGTCGCTGGTGCTGCTGTACATGCCATCGCACTGTTGTTTCATTTCTGTGTCTGTCACTACTGGATCCTGCTCATTACTGACCCCCTCATTCCATTTCTCTCCCCACATGTCCAGGGGGGTCCGTTGTGGTCATCACCTGAGTCCAATGCCGAGCTATCATCTGGTCTGTGTGATGCATCTGATGCGCCAAGGGACCCTGGCGGCTCATCGGTACCTGGAAGAAACTTGGGACTCCTTACTGATCCTGGAGTTTAAAACCAAACTAACTCTGTACTGTTAGTATACCCAAGGGGGTTGGGTAGCCGGTTGACCTTGGACCCTCAGAGGTTTTTTTCTCCACATAGTGGAGTTTTTGGTTCCTCTCCTCCGTAGTCGTCCAGCTTAAACATCTATTACTGTAACCTGTTATCAATGTAAAGTGCCTTGGGGCAACTTTGTTGTAAAAGGCGCTATACAAGAATAAATTGAATGAAATTGAGTGAATTTAAAACACAAGAATGTCACGAACTTTGGAACAATTTGGCTCGAGGCTGCTGTACATCCCACAGTGTAAAGCTTTGACCATGTTAAGAAAACATGAAGGAAGGTCTTTTGAAAAGACACTTTGAGTCTTAATGGACCGAGTACTTTTGATAAATCTGGCCCATAGTGGAGGACAGAGATGCACACAGATGGTGACTGCATGGACAGACAGCGTTAAAAAAAATAAAATCTGAACATCTCCAGCCGTTGCACCATATTTTATGGGCAGATCTTTGGCATGGATTACATCAGGGTTTAGAACGGGGGCAGCACCCTGGAGACCATCCCCCTGCCCAGACAGTTTGTGACCCCTAGATGTAGAAATAATGGGGAAAAATTGAAGCCTGGACACCAAAGGTGTTGAATCCAGCCTTCAGGAGAAGGAGGGATGGATGGTGTCTCTGGATTAGAGGCGATGAGGAATGTTGTGGAATGCTGAGCTCTTGAGGATTATGACTTTTTTCCTCTGGCACTTTTTACGCAACATATGGTGTGTTCACCCACAGTCTTTCACACCAGTGACATCATCTTTACAGCCCAGGCCAAAAACAGCAGGGGTGCTCGCTAAACAAGGGAGGGAAGGAGGGAAGGAGACTCATTTGATCTTAAAAATGTAAATATCGCTTCATTCTAAGCAATTCTTTCAATCATCTTCTTGAGCCTCTGGCAATCAGATGTCTTGGGAGCATTTTGGAGAAAGACCCCTCCGGCAAATGTTTCAGTGCTCCGGGCTGCAAAGTCCAAAGTGTTCTAGATAAAGGTGGTTCAGCGTCAGCAGTAAACAATTCGCCTGATCATCTGGAATCATCTGGAATCACCTGTTTCTTCACTGCTTCAAGTCAAGGTTAGACACTTTGTTCTGCTTGAAGGTTCAGACGTAGATTACTGTGTGAATTAACCAACAAAAAGCAATCAAACTGACCAGTAGGTTGCCCTGAAGTACCCTTGAGCAAGGTATCATCCCCATCACTGCTCCCCGGGTGCTGGACACCTCCTTACAAACATAGATTGAGAAAGACATGAAAATGGTGAGAGTGAAGGGCAGGGGGAGGAACGATGAATCCTTGAACCGGTGGGTTTTCAGATGATGCTTGAAGACAACAGGGACCAAAAGGGAAAGTTCCTTCCAGCACTGAGGACCCAGGACTGAGAAGACTCTTCTGCTGAGGAGGTTCAAGGCGAGCAGCGCTTAACGTTCTGAGGGGACAAGAGGTAAATGAATGTGTTCCCCTCGGGGTTCCTCTAAAATACTGCACCACACACACAAAAGCATATTGGAGCACACAGATGCTGAAAGGTGTGGACTGGCTGGAGCAGCTGCACAGCTGGAGCTCGCTTTGCCTCAGTGCTCTCCACTTCCGGCCCTTTCGCATGAGCGGAGATGATGCAGTTGTTTACTTCATGCCGCTCTGAAGGCAGGAATAAACAGAGGGCAGTTATGAAGCTGCTTTAGCGCCAGAGCGCTCGCTATGCAAATGCATGGGTTTGTTCACTTTGAGGCCGGTTCCAGTTCAGCAAGGCCTCTGCGTCTGGGAGCTGGGGACCGGAGGGGACCGAAGTGTCCTACATGTGTCACTGTAATGTCCACTCAGCCCTGTGCTCACCGTCTGAGGAGACACGAGCGGACTCTGGTCAGGTTTTGTGGATTGAAACGCCCTGTGACTGTGAATGAGAAGATGATTTAAACGAAATGAGGAACTTGTTTGGGGTGAAAAGAAGAAGTGTTAAAATGAGAAGGGAACAAATTGATGGTGTGCGCGTGCGTGTGCGCGTGTGTGCGTGTAAAAAAGGAAATAAAGTCTGGGAGTCAAAGACAGACTGAGAGAGAAAGGGAGCAAGAGAGAAAGAGCGAGAGTCAGAAATAGAGAGAGAGGGAGAAGAAGGAGACAGAAAAATAGAGAGAAGAAAGAGACCGACAGAGAAAGATAGAGAGAAAGCTCGATGGTGACAGAGTGAAAAGAGACAGAAAGCAATAGATAGAGATAGAGGGAGAGAAAGAAAGGGTGAAAGAGAGAGAAGAGACAGGAAGGGAGAGAGAAGAAAGATGCAGACAGAGAACAATAGAGAGAAACAAGTGACAGAAAGAGAAAGATTGATAGTGATCGGAGAAAAGAGAAAGAAAGCAAAAGAATGAGAGAGAGGGGTGGAAGGAGGGGAAAGAGCCAAAGAGAAATAGAGAACAGAATAATACGGGGAGACAGGGAGAGAGGGGGGATGAAGGGAGGGGGAAAAGCCAAAAAGGAAGAGAGAGAAGGAACATACAGAGAGAGAGAGAGCGAGAGAGCGAGAGAGAGTGAGAGAAGAGACAGAAAAAGAGACTCAGTCCAAATACCACACACAAGCTGTCGATGTGAGACAGAGAACGAGGCATAAACTGAAATAAACCGGGCTTCCTGCCACTCGTCCGTCACTGCGTTTATCTGCTGACGACTGTGAGTCAGAACACGTATTACAGCCTAACCCAGACTGAGGGTGACATATGTTCCTAAAAAGAGAGGAATGCATCATCACCATCATCACCATCATCACCGTCATCATCGTCATCACCATCATCATCGATGGAGAAATTGTGGGAAGAACCTAAAAGGGAAAATCTGCAGATCAAAAACGGGTAAGGGACTATGTTTAGGGGTTAGGCCTCAGGACTAGTAGATTACCCTGAGGTACCCATGATCAAGGTACCGTCTCCATCACTGCTCCCCGGGTGCTGGATATGCCTGCCCTCTGCTGGACGGTGTGTGTGTACACAGGATGTGTTTGGTTGTGGTTCATAGTGTTCACACAATCACAAATAGCGAACAGTTAGCTTTGCAAGTTCTGCGCAGTACGTTCAGAATCATGTTCTCGAAGCTTCTTCGGACGTCTGGTTCCCTTCGATTCCACCCTGAACATGTCTGACTTTGTAGGCTCTGAGCATTTCACAACAGATCCCCCTAAACGACATGAGCCAAGAGTGCTACCGTCGCTTGGCGACTCACTTTCAGGTTCAGTTTTTGGAACAGTCGGAAAAGATCTCTCAGAGAAGGTTGTGGGATCCGTTCCCAGCTGGGGCTTTCGGCTTCTTTCTGTGTGGACGGGAGATCCGAGGCGTGACTATATGTGTGTGTGAGTGTGTGTGAGTGAGGGGATGGGGTTCTACAGCTGGGATACTTGGTCTGCCTATAGACCAAGAGGTCACAGGTTCAAATCCCACCACCTGACCCTTCACTCTAAATTGCTCCTAAAAATTGGTGTGTCCTGCAGTGAGTGTGGGGTGGGCTCCAGCGCCCTCCGCCACCCTGGTTAGGATAGGCAGCTCAGGGAAAGGATGGATGGAAAGATGGACATGCGGTCATTTGTCTTGACGTTTAGTTAAAATGACAAAGCTTTATTTCTTTATTTAAAGCTAATACGTTCAGACGGATTTGAAAAAGCTCCTGTTGTCAACAGTGCCAGCAGTGCAGCAGTGCAGCAGTGTACACTGGATCAGTACTCTTTCAGGTGTGTGCGTGTGTTTGTGTGTGTGTGTGTGTGTGTGTGTGTGTGTGTGTGTGTGCTCCCCTGTTGGATCAGCTTTCTGCAGTGGTGTGGGTGAGTAGTCTGTTCCAGTGTGCTCATCACCACGTCATACACTGCTCACGTCCCCCCCGCCGAAAGTAGGTCAGTGCTCTCTCTCTCTCTCACACACACACACACACACTCACACACACAAACACACACAAACACACACACACACACACTCACACACACACACACATTCAGCCTCTGGAGGATCTGCGCTACTGGCGGACAGACGAGGCTCTGGACGTCTGAGACTCGCGTGTGATCGTTTGCCAGCATGAGTGTGTGTGCAGTTCAGTCATGCAGACAATTCCAGAGATGGAGAGAGAGAGAGAGATGGAGAGAGAGAGATGGAGAGAGAGAGAGAGAGAGAGAGAGAGAGAGAGAGAGAGAGAGAGAGAGAGAAGGACAAAGGGAGAGATAGAGGGAGAGTGAGGAAAGGATATGAGAAAGACATGGTTAGAGAAAGAAAGAGAAGGGGAGAGAAAGATGAGAAGGAGAAAAGGGAGAGATATGATGAGGAGAGAGAGGAAAGGAAGAGCGAGAGAGGATAAAAAGAGAAACAGAGGGAGAGAGTGAGGTAAAGAGACCATTCTTGTCGTTGTGAGTACACAGCACAGCACACAGTAAACTACAACGCAATTACACCTCTGCACCCACCCACTCACACGTGCAGCAGGGGGCAGCTATTGAAAGCACACGGGGAGCAGTGATAGGGACGGTACCTTGCTCATGGGTACGTCAGGGCAACCTACTGACCTACAGGATTCAAACCTATGATCTTCTGATCTGGGGGCCTCGTCCCTAAACACTAAGCCACCGCTGAAAGGAATGTAATAGAGTTAGACAGACAGACAGACAGACAGACAGACAGACAGACAGACAGATAGGTATATAGGTTATATATGTATAGGATATATCTGTAATAGGTTATATATGTATAGATTATATATGTAAAGGTTATATCTGTTATAGATTATACAGTATTATACAGTATTGTGCAAAAGTTTTAGGCAGGTGTGAATAAATGCTGTAAACAGAACGCTTTCAGAAATAAAATAATGATTGTTTATTTTGATCAATTTACAAAATGCAAAGTGAGCAAACAAAAGAAAAATCTAAATCAGATCAATATTTGGTGTCACTACCTTTTGCCTTCAAAGCAGCATCAGTTCTTCTAGGTACACTTCCATTTTTGTTCATTTTTGTTTAGTTTATTTTACAGCATTTTTTCACACCTGCCTAAAACTTTTGCACAGTACTGTATATGTATAGGTTATTTATGTTAAGGTTATATATGTATAGATTATATATGTATAGGTTGTATAAGTATAGATTATTTATGTATAGATTATATATGCATAGGTTATTTATGTTAAGATTATATATGTATAGGTTATATATATATATGTTTTTTATGTATAGGTTATATATGTATAGGTTATTTCTGTATAGATTATATATGTATAGGTTATATATGTATAGGTTATTTCTGTATAGGTTATACATGTATAGATTATATATGTATAGGTTATATATGTATAGGTTATATATGTATAGATTATATATGTATAGGTTATATATGTATAGGTTATTTCTGTATAGTTTATATATGTATAGGTTATATATGTATAGGTTATATATGTATAGATTATATATGTATAGGTTATATATGTATAGATTATATATGTATAGGTTATATATGTATACGTTAGTTCTGTATAGTTTATATATGTATAGGTTATATATGTATAGGTTATGTATGTATAGGTTTTTTATGTATAGGTTATATCTGTTATATCTGCTGTCTATCTGTAGAGGTTATCTCTGTTACATATCAACAAACAAACATTAAAACAATACTCTATATGTTTGGTTTATAGCTGTTTGTTTCTATAGGCAGAAATGGTAACATATTTCAATGAGATTACTGTCGAGGATGTTTGCTCATATCCGCTTCATCAGCAAAACATCACACCTGATTGTTCTTTCTGCTCACAGCTGTACCTGCTTGTATAATTGGGGTTTAATGATGCACTGAAATAGTTTAATATTAATACAATAACACAACTGTATTATTGATCATATTTGATCAGACTCTTTCATCAACCAGAACCAATCAACAGCTCAGTCCAGCATCTTCATGTCCTGCCTCTCGCTGCTTTCCAGCTCTGGTCTCATTAAACAGAGCCCCACACTCATCCTTTTTAAAATATAGTGTGTGTATTGAATCATAACACCTGAATAAGTTGAACCGAGTCGTGAATCGACTCATACTCCTGCTATTTGAATAGTCTGTGGTTTGGGAAACTGAGAGTGAGATCACCTGAGGAGAACAGGATGCAGCACATTTCTGTCTCTTCAGGGACTGATGCATGTGTCCCCAATGCGGGTACTGCCCTCTGCTGGTTGCATAGCAACAATGCATCCCTGAGGGACAGACATGGAAGATGTTTGTTGATCAGGACCACAGATGTCCTGTTTGTTACTGGAAACACAACCAGCTCCTGTCCCTGCTGAGACACTGGGGATCACACGGGCGGCTAGTGTCCTTCTTTTATAAGTGCCCAGTCTCTGTTTCGAAGTATCCAGTCTATTTCTGAGTGTCCAGTTTGTCATTTATGAATGTCCAGTGCTTCTTTTACACTGTACAATCACTGTTCTTTGATTGTTTATATATATGTGTGTGTGTGTGTGTGTGTGTGTGTGTGATTTGATATGAAACCTATGTCCCCTTTTTAATGTAGCAGTTGTCCATTATTCTACGGGTTCAAAAGTATGTAAATGTGTGTTCTGACAGTGGAGGGTATGAGAGGAAGTGAGAGAAACAGAGAGAAACATGAGCAGGAAGACGAGAAGGAAGACAGTACTGAGGTCGGCGGGGCGTCCTCGGCTCAGCTGGGACGGCCGTCTGGCTTTAAGCTGTTTGGCCGTCACTTCAGGAGCTGTTGTAATGAGTGTCCCGGGTCAGAGCCAGACACAGGCTGCTGGTGTCCACCACCACGAGACCAAGCATGGCTTGTCCTTAACTATTCACAGCTTAAGGACACCACACACACACTCCGTTCAGACTTCTTCTTTCATGAGTGTCCAGGTTTCTTTTACACAGAACATTCATTGTTGTCTGATTGTTTATATACGCATGTGTGTGTGTGTGTGTGTGTGTGTGTGTCTTCTGTGACTGTCCAGTCATTTTTATGAATGTCCAGTCTTCTTTTATGAATGTCCAGTCTTTTTTATGAGTGTGCAGTCATCTTCTGTGACTGACCAGTCTTCTATGAATTTCCAGTCTTCTTCTATGACTGACCAGCCTTTTCTATGAATGTCCAGTCTTCTTCCATTACTGTCCCATCGTTTGTTATCAGTGTCGAAAGTTAAAATGGCTTTTTAATGCCTTTAACTGCAGTTAGTGTACAATGTCCGGCGTGTGGAGGTCATGGTGCAGTCAAAAACAGAGACAGGTGGAGGCTCAGCGTGCTCACAGGGTCCATATAATCCCATTACGGCCAGGTGAAGGGTCAGCATGTGGACTGTGTGTGTGTGCGTGTAGTAAGAGGGAATCATTGAGCTTGTCCTTTTAATAGTGTTGGGCAGACCAGGTGTCTCTACTCCACAACTAATGCATCCACACTAAGACACAGACTCCGTTTTTCACATCTAAACCTTAAAAAAAAAAAAATCACAAACAAATTTGAATAATCTCCCAAAACCGTAAACCTTTGGGTCCACATTCCAGCTGCTCCGTCCCAGGTCCACATGTGTGATCTGACAGCTACTCGATGTTCAATCAACTCTGAGGAGGCACCATTAAAAAATGGAAGGATCAGACCCTACTGATGTGCAGTTAAGCTTTTTTCCTTCTGCGTTGGCTCCATCACTTAATCTTTCATTGCACTCATTACTGACGCCATCGGCTGCTTTTCACGATGACTCATTTTTCAGTTATCCCTCCCTCATGCACGTGATGTCATGGGATCTCTGCTCACTGCAGGGTTAGTGGAGGTTCTTCTATAAGTGGCTTGAATCTTTTCCTGATCACCTTTTATAAGAAAGAACTGATCATATCAGCGAGATGCTGATAATAAAAACATCAAAACAACTCATCACGAACAGCTCACCCCTGCGCTCTTCATCAAGTCCACATACAGGCAGGGAATCAAGCATTTCATTAAACAGAACCCCAGTGTCCACTCTGGATCACGGCTTGACCTTGTGTTAATGAATATGGACAAAAAGGCAGACGGACAACACGAATGAATAACAATACCATGTTGCTGAGGTTCCTTCTCCAGGACGTTTTTGGTGTTTTTAATACATAAATTTTATGGAGATATTCTTTTATATTAGGCAGGTTTTTATGCTTCTAGTGCATTTATTTACAAAGATCCTGTTTTATATATGTATGTATATATATATAAAATTTGATCTCTTTTTAAAAAACTTTCCTTTTTATAATTGCGTTTTTTATTTAAATATTAATAGTAAATAGTAATAGTAATAATTATGATTATTGTTGTTGTTGTTATTGTTATTATTATTATTATTATTATTAAAGATGCTGAGATGTTCGTTGGTGTGACAAGGATGGACAGAATTAGAAATGAGTATATTAAGAGGGACAGCTCAGGTGGGACGTTTTGGAGACAAGGTTAGAGAAGAAGTTGGTTGGGACACGTCCAGAGGAGAGACGAGGATTGTATCGGGAGGAGGATGTTGAAGATGGAGCTGCCAGGAAAGAGAAGAAGAAGACCAAAGAGGAGGTTTGTGGACGTGGTGAGAGAATTGAAAAGAGGAAGATGCAGAGGACCGGAAGAAATGGAGACAGGTGATCCGCTAATGCGACTCCTAAACGGGAGCAGCCGAAAGAAGAAGATTGTTGTTGTTGTTGTTGTTTCAAGTATACGGACATAATTTTAGTTACTTGATGTTTTATATTGTATTATTCATTTTGTTAATGAGTTAATGTCTCTTCATTGTCCTTGCGGTTTATGTGTCACATAGAGTTATACAAATGCAAACATCTGAATTGCTACTAAGTGAAACGGCATGAAATCGTAATAAAAAATAATCATTCTAGATATAACAGAATAGAGGATATAAGCCTGCTTTGCACCACCTTTGTGGGTGGTGGTGGTCTAGTGGTGGTACTTGTCTATGGACCTGTGGCTCAAGAGGTCCCAGGTTCGAATCCCACCTCTGACACTACCACCACTGCGTCCCTGAGCAAGACCCTGAACCCTGGATAAGAGCGTGTGCTGAATGCCGTAAATGTAATGCATAGAAATGTATATGTAAATATACTGTATGTAAATAATATGCAAATGGATTACTATTTCTTTGTAGTATTTCTGTGTTGTTACTCCTCCCTTTCGTTGTCCTTATTATTGTGGCATCTTTAAACGGTGACTCATTTTCCATAATCCCTCGTGCCTGTGATGTCATGGGATCTCTGCTTAGTGCCATTCATCTCTGGCAGCTTCTAATGACTTAAGAGCATTATGCTGCTCAGCCTGGCTACCTGTCCACACACTGCCAATCTATTTTCAGTCTCATTGACGTAATCTGGCGCTGACCGAAATGGACCTGACACGTCATGGGGACACACCAGCGGCCCTTTTATAAGAGGAACCGCCGCTGGAGTTTCCACCATTCAGCTCAAGACAACTTGCCTCTTTGGTCATTCAGACAAGCTAAGTTGGGTCTACCAAGCATCCAGCAGGACTTCCCACTTCCCCAAGTGGACATGGAACCAATCGCGCCAACCGTTTCCATCCCGGACACCCAGTTCCCCCGCAGGCCTCTAAGGGTCGGTCCTCGAGGGGCATCCTCACACTTTGTGGGCAGCACGATAGTCATACTGTCTTCATATGCCGTGGCCACCATGGCCATGAACTGTGGCAAGAAGATGCAAGAAATGAAGAACAAACCCAACGAGAACTGAACGGATTGGGAGGAAAGTGCCTTCCCACACCAGCGTCCAGACGTTTTCTCCCAATTCAAGGGTGTTCAAGTGGATCTCTCATCTTCTGGGAAGCTTGTTGGGTGGAACACTACTGTGAGGATTTGGTTGCAGCCATTGGAGCATCAGGTACAGATGCTAGATGATTAGATCTGGATCCCAAATCATCCAAAAGACATTCCTCGCTACTACTGAGCCCAAAGTTTCTCCTCTCACCCCATTTCCGAGCTGGTCGGTGAAGCTTCAACTCACCTCCAAGGTGTTCCATGGATTTCCATCTCTCCACCTCATCTCAGAGCTGTTGTTCCATAAATCCCAGGAACACACTTGATACACAATCCCAAAGAGGTGAGCCTCACACCTCCTGTTTGCTCAGTGTCACTGGTATGGAAACATCTGGATGTGAACTTGCTGCTGGGAAGTAGTTGAGCGAGAAAACATGGCCTTCCTTCCATTTGTTTGTGGAATTGGAGGCAGTTGACATCATGGAGAACTGTTTCTGGGACAGATTGTACAGTCAATGACATTATCTTATTTTTTTAAAATGATTTTAACAGCCGAGCTTTCTCTTTGGGCAACATTTCCACAGGGAAGACCTTTGATGATGAGCCTCCAGAGAGAAGCAACGGTAAAAAAAGAAATTTGTGTATTTACCGGCAGTTTTCCATCGGGCTTATTTTCTAGCGCCAAAGGAGTCATTTTTTATCTTTTGTACATAACAAAGCTAAGATTTTCAGACATTTGTGTGCATTAGCATGAACATCATCTTAGTAGAAATAAAAATGGGTAAAAAGACAAAATGATCCAACGTTATCAGGCAACCATCTCAGTAAAGACTTTTCGCCTGCTGCGTTGAACACCGTTGTTGTCTGCAGTGATGTAATGCCGTGAAAAGGTCTTCAGTTTAATGCACACATATTTTTGTCCCTTTGGTACCATAATAAAGTGTCTGAGAAATGAAACTTCTGTCTGGGTTATTTAAAGGTCTGATGATCTGATGCTTTGGGAAATCAATAATGATTGTCGTTTGGGTAATAACGGGTCAAATGATTGACAGCGAATCCAACCCAAAGTGCCTTTGGTAATAAAATAGTCGTGTTTTTTTTCCCCTTTGACATTTTAAATGTCATCGTTGTGCAGCACACAGCTTTATTAGATCGAACGCCAGTCAGCAGCACTGTGACATTTGAGAATACGCTTCTGCACATTTCTACAATCCAGCTCTAAACAACAGCAAATCAGGAAGCTCTTCAAATCAGGAAGCTTTCATAGCCCTATGCAATAGTTTGAACACCATTCCATTTGAGCCCCAGAGCAAGATCCTTAACCCCAAATAGCTCCAAGACCTTCCATGCCATTAGTCAATGTTGCCCTGGATAAGAGTAAAATGCTAAGTGGAATAAATCCACAAAGGCTTGTTAATTGCCAAGGGTGTGCAAACTTTTGCATAAGAAACAAACCTGGCATGAAAAAGAATCTTTTCAGGAAAAATATCCATCAAAGTGAAAGTGATTTTTTGTTATTGTGAGCATCTAATAGCACCCTTCTCTGTATTTTAGCCCACACACAGCAGGGTACAGTCATATTCAGCCTCCATGGAGCAGTGATGGGGATGGTACCTTGCTCTAGGGTACCTCAGGACAACTTAGTGATCTGGGATTCAAACCCACGACCTTCTGATCCTGGGACCCTAACACTAGGCCAATGGTTAGACATTTCAGAGACAAAGTTAGAGCATTATTGTGTTGGTTAGGAAAGACGAGGAGAGGAGAAAAGAGGAGTGTATCAGGAGAAGGATGTTGTGGATGGAGCTGCCAGGAAAGAGGAGAAGAGAAAGGACAAAGAGAAGGTTTATGGATGTGGTGAGGGAGGACATGCACGTGGTCGGTGTGAAAGAGGAAGATGCAGAGGACAGGAAGACATGGAGACGGATGATCTGCTGTGGTGACCCTTAAACGGGCATAAGATGTAAACAGCTTCCTTCAATCATGGTTGTGACATCACAGCCACGAACACGAACTTCCACACGAGTGCGCATCCAACAGTTTGGTCCGAGTGATAATCAAAGCACTGTCAAAGGCAGCCAATCAGGAAAACCTCATTTACACATTTCAGTCTTAAAGGAACAGTAACCGTTTAAGCGATAAAAGGTAAGAAAATGGAAAATGTAAATGATATATATGGACATTTTTGGAAATGGGTACATGTGTGACAAAAGGAGAGCTTGAGAACAGACGACGCACTGAAAACGAGTGCAGGATGAGGGCTGGAAGGTGCGCTTTGGTTAGAAGCAGGCCTGTGGCAGGGTCAGGGGCCATGTGGGGAGAGCTCTGGCCTTCTTTTTCTCTTCATTGTTGACAGACAAAAGTCCAGCCAGTGGGCAAGTGGGCTGGATCTGCTGCCGAAGTCTTCTAAACGCTGGAAACCAATTAGCCCTTGCTGTTTGTGCAGGCTAATAACAATTCGGGTTACTTCTGGGGTAAATGGAAACAAGGGCACATTCAGTGGCAGCAGCAACCCGGCCTCTGTCCCTCCCGCCGACTTCATCTCATCTCTCCCTGA
>CM029368.1:25720171-25730171 GCA_017165825.1 Hepsetus odoe
TCTACTCATTCGCTGTCTCTCTCTTTCTCCTTTCATCTCCCTTAATCCCCTGTTTCTCTCTTGCTCCTTTCATCTCCCCCTCCCCTCGTCACTTTCTTTCTTTCTCTCCCCATCTTTCTCTCTTTATCCTTTCATCCGGATCTCTCACTGACCTTTCTCTTTCTCTCTTACCCTTTGTCTCTCTTTCTCTGTCTCTCTCTCTTTCTCTTTCTGACTCTGTTTTTCTCTTTTTCTCTCTCCTGCTTGTCTCTCTCTCCTGTACCGCTCTCTGCTGCTGTCCCTCTGTCTCTCTGCTCTCTACCTCAGTGCATGTGCACCAGACCAGGACAGTGATGACCTCACGCTCCCCCTGCAGTGGCGGCTCACCGTGGGACAGGTGTGCAACCCTCCAGATCCAGTGTAAACGGTTTCCACTTATCACCTCTCTCCCCCAGCAGGCCAGTGAAGAACAGGTAAATCCGAGTCAGAAACTTTGCTTTGAGGCAGAGAGTGCTGACTGCCACAGTCTGGCCTGCAGGCCTGCTTTAATTAAGGCTGGAATTAAACTCTGCAGGAGGAAACAGTTCAACTCCTGCAACAGTGTCCTCGTTCAGAACACACACACACACACACACACACACCGCCAGCCTTGGCAGCAGTGCTGAAACAAACATGCGACTAAAATTAATCTGATTGTTTTCACACGTCTGTTTCTTATCCCCTAATCTCCACAAACTTCAACAACTAATTAAACGTTTACACTCAGAATATTTGGCTGCGAACTTCAGCGCTTTTCTACAGACCTTCATGACATTTTACTTTCATACTATCTGTGAAATTTATATATTTAAATAAGTTATTGAAGAATTAATAGCAGTTACTGTTCTATGTGTATTAGTTACTGAAGGCAGATGCCACTGTTGAATCATTTATTGTAGATACTGGATCATCTATGGTATCTACTGAATCATTTATAGTTATTAATGAATCATTTATAGAAGATACTGAATCATTTATTGGGGTTTCTGGATAATTTATAGCTGTTATATTTATCTATCTGTCTATCTGTCTGTCTATCTATCTATCTATCTATCTATCTATCCATCCATGCATGCATCCATCCATCCTTCCGTCCATCCGTGCAGTTATTATACATTTTGATCTATCTATCTATCTATCTATCTATCTATCTATCTATCTATCTATCTATCTATGCCATCCATCCACTCCATCCATTCTTTCTTCCAGTCCATCCGTCCATTCCATCCATCAATCCATCTATCTCTATCTATCTATCTATCTATCTATCTATCATATCCATACCATCCATCCATCATCATCCATCCTTCATCCATCGTCCAGTTGTTTTGTTTTGATATCTATCCTATCTATCCTCATCTATCCTCTGCTCTCTATCTATCCTTCCCTCGTCAAATCCATCCATCCATCCATCAATCCATCTATCTATCTATCTATCTATCTATATCTATATCTCTATCTATCTATCTATCTATCTGTCTATCTATCTATCATCCTCTGTCATCATGCATCCCATCCCATCCATCAGTCAATCCATCTTCCATCATGGTCAGTTATTGTCATGTTTTGATCTATCTGCTCTGTCTATCTATCTTATCTGTCTATCTATACTGTCTATCTGTCTATCTATCTATCTATCTACTCTATCATTCCTCCATAGTCCATCTGTCCATCCATCACCCTTATCCATACTCATCATACATCCATCCATCTATCTGTCTATTTATCTATCTATTCTATCTACCATCTCTATCTGTCCTGTCTATCTATCTATCTATCTATCTATCTATCTATCTATATCTATCTGCTCCATCCATCCATCCTATCTATCTATCTATCTATCTCTATCTATCTATCTATATCTTTCTATCTATCTATCTATATATCTATCTTTCTATCTGCTCCCTCTATCTATCATATCTATCTACTATCTATCTACTATCTATATCTATTTTATTACTTTAGTTTTTCAGTGGGAGTTCTAATTTTTAAAACAAGCTTTCATACAGAAATAATTTGCAAGCCACGTTTTCACCTCATTTTATCAATAGAGGATCTAGAGTGCATTGCCAGTTCCAACCCGTTCATATTTCTGCACAGTGTACTCTGATCTGGCCTGTACTTGTACTTATGATCTATTAAGAATATTGCCTGCTGACCTTTTACGTCTGGCAAATCAAACAACACCTGCCCAAATGTTTCAGTTTTTCATCCCGGCACTAATGAACAATCAAACACTAAAAACACAGCGGTTCTGTGGGACTTAAACCCCTTAGACCCTCTCTGAAGCACGTCTAGGCTGGATCTGATCTGAAGCCGGAGAAAGTTTGTTGCAGTCCTGTGCACATCTTAAGCCCTCATTTCTTGATATATTGCCCTTCAAATTTACAGACATGACTTTGCTTTAACGCATGTGTGAGCAGTTCTCCCAGATCTTCCTGGGAACCAGTGTGGCATCTCTCATATTCAGTCAGTCTCTGTACCTAGGCAGTTCTCCAGATCTTCCCCTGAAGGACAGTGATATTTGTTGCTCTCTCTCTCATGTTCAGTCAGTCTCTCTGGCACTGAGCAGTTCTCCGGCAAACAATATTTAGACTCCAGACTTTGCCTCTTGGGGATTGCTTCTGCTTCTTTGATTAAGTCATTTTATAGCATCTCTCTCTCAGCTTCTCTCTCTTTTTTTCTCTGATCTCATGCACATCTCCTCCTCTCTCACCTCTTTCTCTCTCTCTCTCTCTCTCTCTCTCTGTATGTGACTAACAGGGGCCTTCTGAAGGAAGTGGTCACATAACTCTGCTTTCCTCTCCCCACATACTTTTACTGTTACACCCCAGCAGAACTCGTCTGAAGGCAGTGCCACTGTGTCACAGCTTCTGCAGAGACTGGTGAGGCCACTCCCGCTTAATTAGCATATTATTCAAATCTCATTAACACGCAGATTCATTCAGAGTCACGTGGAAGCCATGACTGATACTTATCAGGACACTCCAGGATCCGAGTGTCACAGGTTTGGAAAGATGGTGCGCGCCAGGCAGGTACTGCGTCGATCCTCTCCTGGTGCTTTCGTAAGCTGCCCCCTGCTGCCAGATGTTGGATGCGGTTGTAGCTCATGGCATTTTCGCAGGTAAGAAATGGTCACAGCAACCACTCTGCAATAACGCGCCGAAAAAGTGGAGAAAGTGAAGCGTTCGCCCCTGTCATTGCGGGGTCGGCACAGCGCCAGACCACAACGGAATTGGACCTCTGCGTTTAACCCGTGCAAATACCGTGCAGCAGTGGGCAATATTATTAAACACCGGGAGCAGTGGGGGCGGTACGCCTTGCTCGGGGTGCCTCAATGCAACTATTAATGGTGAGGGCGTTACTACGTCTCTGACAAGAACGCTCCTAACCATAGGCCACCCTTCCATGAAGTCTATAATTTAGCCCTTGTCTCAGCTCTGTTTCTCTCTCAGGTGTCAGATGCAGAAAGTTTGGCCCCAGACCTGACCTGTGCTGGAGACTGGGCAGGAGACTAGGGGACTGACTGCACGACGGCTCACGTGTACCTGCCTGTGGGGTAAAACTCCTGTGATTAAGTGGAGAGAAACTTACTGTTTGGAATCAGGCAGGCCAAGCAGGGGAAGAATGGGCTTATTGCTGATACTGTTGAGTTTGGAAAAAAAGAGACTGTACATCAGCAATTTCTCTCCCCATACTATGTAGGACAATATGTACAACCTCTGGACATTACTGACCGTGAAAATATGGTGAAGGCACTACTGTGTCTGGCATGAGTGAGATTATAGAGTGAGATTACAGAGTGAGATCACACAAGTATTACCAACTGATGAGCCTATTTCGTATTTAGAACAAACATGAGACCTACAAAGCAATACATGTGCATGATCAGGTTTAATCAAGTAAGAGAAGAAGGGAGAGAGAAGAGAAAGAGAAGAGAAGAGAAGAGAACAGAACAGAACAGAACAGAACAGAACAGAAAATGAAGTTCTATTGCATAAAAAGAGTGACCGTGGGCTTGGACACAGCTGGGACTTTCTCTGGACCACTGCCTGAAATAACATACTCTCTCTCTCTCTCTCTCTCTCTCTCTCTCTCTCTCTCTCTCTCTCTCTCTCTCTTACTCTCACACACACACATAGTCACTGTCATTTTCAGTCATATCTCCAGCCACTATTTTCTTCCTGTATATAGGAATTATTGAGAGAAGAAAGAGAGAAAGAAGAAGAAGATAGACTGTAGTGACTTCCAACAAACCTGTAAAGTGGGTATAGCTGAGCTGCAGGCTGTTTATATTAATGGGTGCGAGCTCTGCCTGTTTGCATAAGAAGCGACAGCATGCTGGGGCACAGTCTGTAGAAGTCAAGCCTTGTAGGCACACAGCGGAAAAAGCAAACCCTTCTTTATCCAGATTCACCACCTTTCCTCCCGCTGTGAGAATACGGTGAAAGAGAAGCTCACCCAGATCTAAAATATCCTTCATTTACTCTAAAGTAGCTCACTTGATGGGTTTTTGTTTCCTTTGATTCCGTTGATTGATTCGAGATGAACAACTCAAATGTTAGATGGATGGATGGATGGTGATGGGAGCGTAAATCTCTAGATTGTTCTCACTCTGTCAAACTCTTTACCTTCGAGCAGGCCTACATGCTTCCTGTTTCCCGCAGCGTTCAGCTGGTTTCTTTCCTCAGCAGGGATTTTAATGCGTATTTGGCTCAGTGGCGCAATTGTGGGTGAGGAGGCGGATGCGGCTGTGAAATTCTAAGTTGTGTGTGTGTGTGTGTGTGTGGGTGTGTGTGTGTGTGTGTGTGTGTGTGTGTGTGGACTTTTGTAGTGTGTGTGGATTTTCAGCTGACCTGCACTTCTTCAACCTGTGGGTTCACTAGGGGCACCCTGGGCAGCCCACACACACACACACACACACACTGTACATTTCCGCAGAGCACAAGAGTAGGTGCACAAGACAGGTGAAGACATTTCTTTTTGTCACAATGACAAATGTACACAGATGATCTTCTTCTTCTTCTTTTTCTTTCGGCTGCTCCATTTAAGTCATACAATGGATCAACTTAATATCCATTTCTTCCTGCTATTTTGCATCTTCCTGCTTCAACCCCACGACCACCTACATGTCCTCTCTACCACGTCCATAAACCTCCTCTTTGGTGTATCCTCTTATCCTCTTTTCTAGCAGCTCCATCCCTCTTTCCTTCAATATCAAATGTATTCTCTGCATGTCAAACCAGCGCAACCTTGCTTCTCTCTGGCTTTCCCAGGCGTCTAACGCCTGATCTGTCCTCTAATATACTCATTTCCCTAGCTCCTGCTCCAATACTCATCACACCCAATGAAAATCTCCAGCAGCACTGCATCTTTAACTCCCAACACCTCCACTCCGCCTCCTGGCACCGTCAGTGCCGTCTCAGCCCCCTTTAGCTCAAGCTCTGGTCTCTCACTGCATCATAAACCTTCCCTTTTACTCTGGCTGAGTACTTGCGTCATACCCGATCCACTCCAGCCATCTTCTCCACCCATTCCAGCAGCCTGCACTCTCTTCTTCCTCTGCCACCTCATGACCTCTGACTGTTGGTCCAAGTGTTTACAAACTCTTCCACCTTTGCTACCTCCATCACCTGCATCTGTTACTTACTTTGTCCTTTCCATTCACACTCCATGCATTCTGTGCCTACTCACTTCATTCCTCCTCTCAGAGGCACCTCTTCCCTGTCTCTCCAGGTTCTCCTCAGGCTGCCCTACTCTCACTACAGATCACAATATCATCAGCAAACATCATCATCCTTGTGTACTTGGGGACTCCTGTCTAACCTGTAGTCCACCAATCAACCTGCTCATTTTCTGCCAACAGGTGGGCTCCAGTCTGATTAATAGTGTAATCAACCTCTACGCTAAATGTATCCGTCACTCCCTGCAGATCACCACTGCTATATACCCTCCTTTATATCCTGAACTACTCTCATACTTCTCTGTAACTGAACCTCATGCAAAACCACCAACTCCTCTCTAGGCACCTGCTCATGCTCCAAATCTGAGGCACAATGGCTCCTTCTGACCTTCTCTGCGCTTCTCCATCAGCACCTCAGGCAAACCTTTATCTTTTGGTGCTCTTTCTCAACGCATAAAACCCTTCTGCTGTTCACCGATCCTGCCTCACCTCTTTCTTAACCGAAGACTTCCACTACTCTCCCCATAGCTACATGGTGTGGCTGATCAACTTTATCCCTCTATAGTTACCAGCTCTCTAACCGCATCACTTGTATTCTTATGGTCGGTGCCAATTACATCGTCTCACTCTCTGACATCTTCTCACTTTTGCCAAGATTATGTTAAACAATCTGGTCAAACTCCCAGCTGCCATCTCCCTAAACATCTCCACATGCTTCACTGAGTGTATCATCGGTCCAACCGTGCTCATTCTTCATCCTCTTCATGCGCTGCCCTTCACTTCCCATCACCGTTTTATTTGCTGCACTTCTGGTTAACTCTTCTCACATCATCAGTCTTCTCTCTCTCACATTTCTTCATTCATCAAACATCCACAAGTATTCCTTCCATCTGCTCAACACGCTCCACACCATTCACCTGTAGTCGTTACATTCTCTCATCTTTAATCGTCCTGACCTGCCTTACATCTTTAGATCTCTCTCTCTGCTCTAGCCGTGGTAAGGTCCTTTTCTCCTCTTCCACTGTCAACCTCTCCTTCTGATTCCCAAACACACCTTTATCTTTGGCCTTCCCCACTGCTTTTCCTTTCTGATTCATCTCCATGCCATGTCTGTCTACTTTATTCCATCTCTCTGCTTGTACATGTCTTCTTTGCCTCCTCTTCTTTTGGATACACTCCTGTGGACTTCTTGGTTCCACCACAGGTCTCCTTTCTCTCCCTCTTCTATTCCTTCCCGGATGTCTGATACATTTCTGGCGTCTGCCTGATCTGCCTGCAGTAGTTTCCCCAGCAATCGGTGCCCGGCACCTCCAGTGCCGTGTTAGCTCACCTGAGATTCCCTGCCTTTGCAGATCTCTCCTTTGACTACCCGCAGTCACCACGACTCTGCCCTCTGCTTTCCTCCTCTTCTTGACCTCCAGGTCATCCTACAGACCACCATCCTATACTGTTGCCCATATTTCCTCCTCTCCCCTGTCACTACTTTTGCAGTCTCATAATCTCTTTCAAACTATGACCCTCCTGCAAAGAGATATAATCCACCTGTGAGCATCTTCCTCCACTCTTGCTCCATCTCTCACCTGTGCAACCTCTCCCTCTTCTTCAAATAGTGTTCTTCTGACCATTTCCATCTTTGCAAAATCAACAATATCGGCCTTCAGCGATCCTCTCTGACTTTAGCTTGCTGCCATCTGCCTGCCTCATCACCTCTGTTCCTTCACTGTGACCATTAAAATCTGCAATCACCCTCTCTCTCCTGCGATTTTACTCTTCTCTATCCACTTCTATCTAACTCACTCCACAGATTTTCTTACTTTCATCCTTTAACCGACAACTTGTGAATATCTTCACCAACATTCATTCTCACACCTTCTAGCTTCCAACTAAGCTCATCACCTCCCTGACACCTATCTTTCACCTTCCAAACACTCATACTCTTCCTTTCAGGGATATACTTCTCCATTCTCCTTCTATCACCATAGTGAACACAGTTTAAACCCCTCAATGCCTGGCGCACTACCCTTCCATCTAGTCTCTTTGCACACTACAGTGTCTCAATATTCTTCTCTTCATCATATCAACTAATTCTCTCCCTTTACCAGGAGCTGCCAACATTCAATGTTTCTACCCTCACTTCCTCTCTCCTCTCCTTCTTTCTCTCCTTCTCCCTCTGGGATGTGCCTTCTCCCTCTTCCCATCTATTTCTTCTTCTTTTATTGTTTCAGTGATCCAATTTCACCATGGCACCTGTGGAGCTAACTTGGCACTGTGATGGCAGTCGTTATTATTGGGCTATAAACCGATCAGGTATGGAATTCTGTTATGGGTGTCGCATATTGATTCCTTGAGTTTACACGGATGCCACTTCCTGGTGTAACCCTCCCCCATTTGCCGGACCCCAGGACCCGGCTTTAATACACTGGCTTGTGCATCCCTAGTGGCTGGGTTAAATGTACACAGATGATACTATATGCAAACACACACACACATGGATGTTGTTGTATGCAAAAGTTTGAGCACATTTACTACAATAATGTGTCCACCCATTCCAACTCCATCCATTTCATCCATCATCCATCCATCCATCCGTTCTGTAGATGGAAGGGTATCCAAGGATAGGACACCTGCATGGAGAGCCAGACTGGGTGATAAAGTATACGTAGTTGCATTGTAGTGTGTCATTTATGATCCTAGAAACATATGGTTGGCAGGGCGCCCAAACTTTGTCTGAGTGAATGTAGAGAGTGCTTGATGAGCTGGGAGGGTGTGAGGGCTCAGTGTGGGAGGAGGAGGAGGTGATGATGTTCTCCAGAGTGTGGAAGAGCAAGATGGGCCCAGATCCAGCATGAGTTTGACCCTGAGGTGACTGTCTGGCCTGATTACAGCAACACACTGTGTGTGTGTGTGTGTGTGTATGTGTGTGTGTGTGTGTGTGTGTGTGTGTGTGTGTGTGTGTGTGTGTGTGTGTGTGTGTGTGTGTGTGTGTGTGTGTGTGTGTGTGTATGTGTGTGTGAGTGTTTGAGTGTGTGTGTGCAGCCCCTGTGGCTAGCACTGCCACTCTTGCACCATGCTATCTGCTAAGAGTCTCACTTCTGTGTGTGTGTGAGAAAAAGAGAGAGATGAAAATCAGATAACAAGTGACAGAGAAACTATAAGTACCTTCTTCTTCTTATTCATCTTCTTCTTCTTCTTCTTCTTCTTCTCGTTTCTCATTTGGTTGTTAAGTTAAAAATGTATTTGGGTTTTCTAAAAATGCTTGTTTTATTTTATTTTAACCTTCATCTGATGCAAATGGTGTATGTGTGTGTGTGACTGGTAGATGTACCAGCATGGCCGGGACCTGTGTGAAAGTCTCTGGGGCGACGCCTTCATGACGGTGGAGGATGAGGCCGGGGAGGATGATGGGAATGAGGGTCACGGTTGTGGCTGTTTGACCCTCAGCCCCTCAGACCGTGAGGTCATCGCAGCTCTGCGAGCGCAGAAGGACAACCCGGACGAGCTGGACACCACCAAAAGTGGCTTGCCCCAGTACCGGGCACCCTGCTCCCACAGTGCTACAGGCTCTCCAGGGGCCCGGAGCGGCAGAGCTAACTCGGTGCTCCGCAAACGCTCGGTACCTGTCCACGACACGGAGGGCAGTGGCAGCGGCTTCTAGAATCTTCCTCTCAATCCGGACATCCTCTAGAGCAACGGATCCCAAAGCTGGAACTGATGTACCCCTGCCCTGCATACTGGCACCGACCTGAGAAAATTTCATATCCATGTATTTATAGGAAATATCTTTGTTTCCCTAAAGTACCTTTCAGCAGGGGTTTCTTTGAGTCTTTTGTTGATTAAATGTAAAAGTGTAAAAAAACAAGGTTTTCCTAGAACCATGTATCCAATCCAAGAATGCCTTAGGAACCTTTGACTAATGAACCAATAAGAATAAAAAAAATCACTCCCTTAAAAATAAGGGTCGCAGAAAGGGTCTTTTGTTTGATGTTGTAGAAGAACCACTTTTGATTCCTCAAAAAGCATTTCAATGCATAATTCTTTAGAGGTTCTTGGAGGATCTTTTAATAAGACACGAATGTTCTCCTTCAAAGGTTTTTTCTTCGCAAGCTCTCTTTTTGTAAAAGGGTTATTCCATGGCATCAAACAAAAATGGGGGTCCAATATATTTACTGTGTCTCAATTTAGGCTCCATGTCCTTTGAAAGATGTGCTCTACAGCAAGGGATAGATTGGACTACGAGATGGTCTGGTCCATGGAGCCTAAGCACGCAAGATGGTCTGGTCCACTGAGGATTTCCTATTT
>CM029368.1:25732671-25762671 GCA_017165825.1 Hepsetus odoe
TGTTCTGTCCTGTCCTTCTTTTCATACGGCATATGCTGCTTGTATATTCAGAGAACAGCGCAGACATGCTGGTCTTATTATGTCTGATGTCAGGAAAGGTCAAACTTGACTGCCTGACGTGTGTCAAAGCCAGGCAAGGTGACAGACGTGCCAGGGCTTGTCACTGCAGAGAGGGGGAAAGAAGGGAGGGAAGGAGAAATGAATTCATGATTGCATTTATGTTCACGATGTCCGCTGGATGCAGATCAGGGCTGTTTGACTTACAAACTGATGTCAAGTCAATTTATCCCAGTAAAGTTCCCACTTCCTACTTTCTCTTTTATTCCTTTATTATAATCATTCTCTTTAGAAACACTGTAAAATCAAAATAAAACCCATGATAATCACTTTGGCTTTAGTGAATTCATGCTTTTATAAATTAGCAACAGTATTAAATATGATCAGATGCACAGCGTTCAATAAATAATTGAACTTAATAGTTGCAATTAACAATTACACCATTAAATGTAGTTTTTAGAGTTTGTTGCCAAGCAACCACGGTCCGCAACAGAGTTTATGTTTTGTTGTTTAAGAAATATGTTAGAAATAAAGCTAAAATAAATCAGCTAATAATGTCAATGGAAATAGAAAATCATAATCCTGTCACCTCCCAGTGAGAAGGTTATAGAAGGAATAACTTCACAGCTCCAGTAATACAAAATATGTCTAAGCCTATCAGCTTCATCTGGGGTAAGATTTTTCTTGCACAACCAGGCGTGGGGAGGAGAGATGAGGAGTATATCAGGAGGAGGATATTTCTTAAACAACAAAACATAAACTCTGTTGTAGACCCTGGTTGCTTGGCAACAAACTCTAAAAACTACATTTAATGGTGTAATTGTTAATTGCATGGAGCTGCAAGAGCAGAAGAAGAAGAACAAAGAGGAGGAATATGGATGTGGTGAGAGAGTACATGCAGGCGGTTAGAGTGAAGGAAGATGCAGAGGACGGGAAGACATGGAGACGCATGACCTGCTGTGGCTAACAGGAGCATCCAAAATGAGCAGAAGAAGAAGAAGAAACATTTTCCTCCTTGGTTTGACCAAACATCAGTTCATTGCTCTGGCATGCTCATCCTGTGAATATTGAATTTTACCCTTGCATTCATTCCATTCAAACACACACCCCTACACCCAGGGAGCAGTGATGGGGATGCTTCCTTGCTCAAGGGTACCTCAGAGTAACCTACTGGTCTAGGACTCAAGCCTCCCCATCATGAGGATTTGGATTTGGATTGCTGCAACGCTGCTTCGAGATGAAGCTTATTGTGGAAAGTGCAATGATTTATTTAAACCACATTTAAAACTCATTTTTGAGCTGACTAAAGGACCCGAGGGTCCACGTTTACCTTTATAAAGCCCATTAAAATGCCTGCAGCTTCCTAAATGTGCCACTAGATGGAGCTATTGACTTAAATGAAGTCGTTCTAAACTTAGTCTCATGACTTACTCTGGAAGTTATATTTCCTAAAATCTATTCACTTAACCCCAATGTGATTCAGCAGTCGTCTGACTGGTAGCCTGGATTTCGCTTCATTGTAAAAATCTTTAATATGTATCATGGTCATCCTTCGGGCAGCAGTGGCCTGCCAGGATCGGAAGGTCTGGATTTGAATCCCAGACCAGTAGGTTGCCCTGAGGTAGGCAAGGTACTGTCCCCATCACTGCTCCCCGGGCGCTTTCAATAGCTGCTCCCTGCTGCACGGTGTGTGGGTTAATTGAAGCGGTTGTGTGCTCTGTGTGCTGTGCTTTGTTTCACGATGACAATTTGTCACTTTCGCTTCACTTTCACTTCATACATCGAAGCACAAGTAAACTGTCGTGCACAGCAGATGATGCTGGGCTGATAGCAAATGCCAGTTAAGTGAGTTCTGGCATTGGCAGGTGTATTGTTGGCCAAAAATGTTTCAACTTCTGTCTTGTTGCTGATTTATTTTATTGGTGATTGCTGACTGCATACAAGCCGTGGCAGATTTGGACAAATCAGGTAGTACTGGGGCTGCAAGCTGGAAGAACGTGACAAGTGTTGGCCAGATCTTGTTTGCTGTTACAATATCTGGTAAAAGGATCAGATCTGAAAGGATGGCATCCATGGAGCACTGATCAGCGAATGAGCCATTCTTAATGTGTGTTAAGGTCACAACGTGTGTTTTGTTTTCCATTCCTCCTCCAGTGCTTTGAGTCGAGCCTCAGATCCTACATCTGAAGCTGGACGGATGGAGGAGGTGGGTGGAATATTCATGAAACTAAAGAAGGGGGTGGGATGGACAGAAAGTGAGAGGGAAGCAGGGTGTTGAGGCAGGTTGGATGAAGAGAGAGAATGAGAGAGTGAGGGAGGTAGGATGGAGAGAGTGTGAGGGGTGTGAGTGAAGAGGATAAGAGAAAGAGAGAGAGAGAGAGAGAGAGTGAGGGAGGTGAGATGGAGAGAGTGTGAGGGGTGTGAGTGAAGAGGATAAGAGAAAGAGAGAGAGTGAGGGAGGTGAGATGGAGAGTGTGAGGGATGTGAGTGAAGAGGATAAGAGAGAGAGAGAGAGAGAGAGAGAGAGAGAGAGAGAGAGAGAGGATAAACAGCTCTGAATACAAAACAGTGAGGAGGGGAAACGTGTCCACAGACACATTCTATTGTCATCAACATTGTGTGTGTGTGTGTGTGTGTGTGTGTGTGTGTGTGCGTGCGTGTGTGCGCGTGTGTTGGCGGGACACTTCAGAACTCATATTCTGTTTGTGTAAATGTGAAACCTTAGGGTTTCTGTAGCCTCCAGAGCAAGCAGCCCCATCTCCATCCGTACTGCCACCACTTGGTTACTGTTAGGTTAGATAGACCTTCTGTGAGGCCAGGTTCTTCAACAACGGTCTAGAACAGGATGTTATTTCTTTTCTGAGGAACTACACTTTTTACTCTGACTTTTCCATCCTATCAGTTTCAAAACAGTGAAAACACCCTGAAAAAAGGTACACTGGTAGAAACCCTCAGGAGGGAACGGAAATCAGGTTTTCTTCATTTTATGTGTAACTCAAACTGGCACAAACCCCATTTAAAGTCTGCTCTGGGCAAGGTTCTTCTGGGAAACCTTGAGTCTTGGCACTCCTGACCTTCATGGCAACAATGTTCTCTGCTGACAGCAGCCTCTTTCATCAGCATCCTGCGGCCACGTTCTAAACACCGTTCAGGAATGGTTTAAAAACCATGACACAAAGTTCAGTGTCTCTGCTTGGCCTCCAAGTTCCCCAGATCTCCATGAATCAATCCAAAAGCAAAATGCTGACAAAACGTTAGTTTTAATGTCAAGGCGTCTTCCCATTCATGCTGAAGTTATAAGGAGTCTGTAAGCTCTGAGTGAGGCGCAACACAGGGCAGCCAATCAGAACGGAGGGCATTTACATACGAGTTTCAAAGACACACCAAGCTGCTTATAAGTGATAAAAAGCTTAACTTACTTTATAAGTTAAGACCACCTGTGGGGTCTTAAAACCTTTTTCCAAAGATTCATTCATAAGGCAAGGCCTTGAACAAACACACACACACACACACACACACACACACACACACACACCCCAGTATGGGGCAAAGCAGCCACGACAAGAGGAGTAGGAGTGAGAAAGTAACAGTTTCCACAGAAATGAAGTGAAAATAGCAGCTCTGACAGAAACGAGAACAAGATAAGAAATGAGAAGCAGGCCCGGTGGCCGAGGCCTACAGAAGCTCGTAGGACAGGCCGAGCGCCTCCTCCTGCGCCTCTTTGAAGTGGGGCTCTTTAACCTCTAGATGAAGACAGCGCTAATGAAGCGAGGGGGAAAAATCCCTGCGCTTTGCACGTCAGAGAGCAAGTGGACAGTGCAGGGCTGTGTGGGCTCTAACAGATCAGCCAAGGCCTGGAAACCCCCCCTCCCCCCTCCCTCGTCCACAGCGTGGCATGCAGCCGCCCATTCACGGCACCTCTGATCTCTGATACCTCTCTGTGGAAAAGTGTGCGCAGAGGGGGGGGCGGGGGGGGGGGGGGCTGGGGAACCAGTTTGAATTTCTCTTTGAAGTGTCCGCCGCGCTGTTTTTGTCTGTCTGTGTTTGTAACGCCCCCCCCCCCCCCCCTTTAGAACGCCAGCGCGCGCTGACCCGCCCACGCGGTAGACATTCCAAAGGGGTGTCGTCATTTCCCAGCACCTTATTATACTTGATGGACGGATAGATAGATAGATAGATAGATAGATAGATAGATAGATAGATAGATAGATAGATAGATAGATAGATAGACAGACAGACAGACAGACAGTAGATATATAGATAGACAGACAGAAATAATTAGGACATGTAAGTCGCTCTGGATAAGAGCGTCTGCTAAATGCCGTAAATGTAAATGTAATGTAAATACAGACAGACACATAGATAGATAGATAGATAGATAAATAGAGAGACAGAAAAATGGATAGATAGATAGATAGACAGACAGACAGATAGATAGATAGATAGATAGATAGATAGATAGATATAGACAAACAGAGAGAAATAGATAGATACAGAAAAAAAACAGATATATAGACAGACAGACAGATAGATAGATCAATAATGGATGGACGGATAGATAGATAGATATAGACAGACAGACAGAGAGAGAGATATATAGATGGACAGACAGAGAGATAGACAGACAGATAGAGAGAGAAAAAGATAGATATAGACAGACAGAACGAGAGACAGATAGATAAATAGATAGATAGCTAGATAGATAGAATACTTATCTACTTGTTATAATTACATAATAATTATTAGTGTAAACTACTACAAATGTAAACACTACTATAAATGCTTATAACGCATCCATTAGTATGGCATAGGCCATGAATGAGAAAATCATGCTTTCATCCATCCTCCTATCCATCCATCCATTCATTCATTCATTCATTCACTCATTTGGTAAGTCTCAGTGCTACAGTGTCAGAAATAAAGGGACAATGCAGGCTTGGGGCTTGGGGTCCCGTATCTGAAATAAACTTATTAGTGCTCAGCTCATCTTATATAAGCTTCATTTTACTGCATGTCAACGTCTGATTTTTCCTGTGTGGTTTGTACATGCTTTACCTACCATTTATACATTACTCTTCTTTTATTTATTTTAGATCGTTCTGATGTTTGTTCATGTGCTCTTATTCTGTGTGTATGGCGTTGATACCCATCCACTACGCCTGGAAAGCGCTGCAGGTTGACTGCTTTTAAAGAAAGTGCTTTATAAAGATGTTGAGAAAGCCTGGAGTCTGTACAGGGAGTGTCAAGTCAGTGCAACTTAGAACATCTGAAAATGAGTATAAATCACCACGTTCCACCACAATATTCTTACTTTATCCTGTTAATGATAGGAAGAGATGGACCTCACTAACTTCAGCTGTGCTCTCGAGGAGCCCAGTACATCACAGGACGGGTCCCGTGTGTATATGTTTCAGTACATGGATATTTAGGGAAGGAGATTTCAAAATTATACCAAGGACTTTATGATTAGGTGTATAAAGCATCACTGATGACCCCACACACTTCCTCCTCCATCGAATGATGGGGTGTTTGCTAGACCTCAGCTGTGAAGAAAAAAAAAAAAACCAACCCAGTTCACTTCACATCAAAAAAGTTCCATCGCACTTCTCTGGAGACACCTTTTCGTTCAGCATCACTGGAAATTAAACGTAAAGGGAAAAGGGCAGGAAGGTGGTCGTGTTCAAGCAACCCCCCACCTCGCTGTTTTCCAGGCCCACGGATCCTTGCCCCGGCCCGGCTGGAGCGACCCGAGAGCAGGATGTAGGCGGACAGGGTGCCACTACCTGGATGTGACGTACATGGGCCCAAAAGTGACCATATATGGTCGTGGCGCGGTGACGTCAATAGGAAAAGACCTCACGCCCAAGCGATTGTGACGTCAGCGGCCCGAAAAACGAATGAAAAAAAAAACTTGGATAAACAAGGAGGGGATTCACACCATCCTGATGATGGAAATGGTTGAAAAATGAAAGGGTTTCGAGGGTAAGAGCAGCCCAGTCAGAACAGCAGGAATAAACAAACGAACAGACGGTTCCGTTTCAATTTTTTTACTTAAATAAACAGCGCACAAATAAAAAAACAACAGTGTAAACATGAGACATGAACAGTCAGGATCAACCCGACTGAAGACATTAGAATAATAATTTACACATCTTAAAGGAATGCTGTATTGCATGACAATATCGGATGCACTGTCGCCAAACTCCACGAGTTTGTTCTTGGCTCTCAACAGTTTGTGTTTCTTTAAAATGCCCCTTTTCACTGCTTCTGCAGGCTGGAACTTTCCGGCCCACCTTAAATTGTGTCTTAAGGTGGACCGGAAAAATTCCAACCCGAAACTCCCAGCCTGGGAGGGGAGAGCTTGTCCCCTCCAGAGTTCATTCTTGACTTTTTCAACAGTTCTGTGTTTCTTCTGCTTCCGCGCGGCCCGTTTTCACGCCTCGGGAAGGCGGTCCACCTTAAGACGCGGCATGATTTAAGGTGGAACGGAGAATTGAAAAATGGAAGTACCATTTTTTGAAGTCCAGGTCAGTAGAAGAGTCTAAAAACATCGTCCCAGTGTCTCAAGCACATTCTCTCACACAGTCCAGTGTTCAAAACGCCTCCATCTTGCTGGTGAGCATCAGCTGGCAGCCGCTGCTGACGTGCCGCAGGACCTTCTGCTTCAGCTGGGCGACCTGCTCGCGGAGGACGGACGCCGTGCTGGAGAGGCCTGCGTTGTCCGACTTCAGCACCTTGACGCGGTCCTCCAGGCGGGCGATGCGCTCCAGCTTCCTCCGGCGGCACTTGGTGGCGGCCAGGCGATTCCGGAGGCGCTTGCGCTCCGCCTTGATGCGCTCCTGGCTCTCGAGGTCGATGGGCGAGACGGGCGGCGAGCTGGACTCGCTGTGTGCGGCGGCGGCAGCGGCTGCGTGCATCTCCGGCACGGTCTGCGGCTCCTCCTTGAAGCGGCCCGAGGCGCCGGGCAGCAGGCTGTGGAAGGCGTGCGGCTCGGCGGGTGGCAGGTAGCTGATGGTGGCCGACGGGTACGCGCTGCAGGAGGACACGGAGGAGGAGACGGAGGACGAGGGGGCGGGGCAGTAAGCGTTGAGCGTGGTGTAGATCGGAGGCTCCTGGGCGGGGCCGAAGACTGACGTGGCCACGCCCCCTGTCCCGATTGACACGTTCGGAGGGGGCTGCTGGTTCATCTTGTGCAGCTCATCCAGCGCCTTGACGAAGCCCTCGGCGAAGCCCTCCTGCTCATCCGTGATGCCGCGCCCGTACAGGTACTGGCCCGGGCTGGGGCTGGTCAGCACGCCGCTTCCGTTCTGGATGATCAGCCTCTCCAGCTCGGGTGAGGCGAGCTTCAGCGAAGCGCCCTCCGCCGCCGCGTACTGCTCCGACTTGACGCCGGCCAGCCCCAGGCTCATCGCCGGCTTCTGGAGCTTGTAGTCATGCATGCCGCCGTCTGCGTGCCCGTAGCCCAGCAGGAAGGAGTCGTCGTGGTAGAAGGGCTGCTCCATCTTCGTGCTCATCAATAGGGTTCCGGGAAAGGGAGGGTGGTTGTCAGTGGAGGGTCTTGCCTACCTGTCGAGCCTCTGATCCAAAATCAAAAATAATGACACAGTCCTTTCTCCACTAAGTCCGAAAATCCTGTCCCGAGTCGGTAGGATGAGGACAGTCACACTCAAACCCGCTGCACTGTCTGTCAGACCCCTGGTGGGTTCATAGATTCGCATCCAGCGCCGCCACTATGTCTTTTATATCGGGTCTGGAGCTGGGCTCGGCGCTGATTGGCCAACAATCTGCCGACCACGCCCCCGCCTCTGACGCGCTGTGACGTTATTGCCGGGAACTACTGCGACTGTAAACAAGCCCCCCGGGCGAGCAGAGGAGAGGGAGCTTAAAAAAAAAGGAAGAAAAGAGGTGGGCACCATAGCTGAGCAGTTTATTTTTGTTGTTCAGCAACTAGGCAATTTAAAAACGAAATGAAATAATTTGATTAATTTATTAATGGCCTTTTATCTACTTTATTCAAACATCATTTGAGATCTGGGGAATATCTCCACTGGCACTGCATTTACAGAATAAAATAGTAAAAGTGAAAAAAAAACACATGTCGATATTAAACGCTGTTTTCTCCCTGTGACCTTTAACCCGGTGACCCCAAACCACGTGAATCAAAATAATAATAAAAAGCATAGTAACTGTTTCACAATGCTGCATTAGCACAATAAAAGGCAGTGATTTCACAAGAAAACGCCGTTGTCTGTGTTTATGGTCATATCTATGGTCACTTTTAGCAGCGATACATGACAGGCAGTTCCTGCCGGAAGCGTGCAGTCCAAATATGGGCTTGCTGACGTGGGAGTTCCTTTTCGTGGGAAAAGCGGGAAGCCCCGCCCAACTGCTGTGCAGAGCTGCTTACAGCCCGAACTGTCTCTGCGCTCCGGGCTGTTCCTGCTGCATTATCGCACATAATATTCAATCAGCAAACAAAACCCAGTTATTCTACATTTTGATCTATCTGTCTATCTATCTATCTATCTATCTATCTATCTATCTATCTATCTATCTACCTATCTATCTATCTATCTACCTATCTATCTATCTACCTATCTATCTATCTGTCTGTCTGTCTGTCTGTCTATATATCTATCTATCTACCTATCTATCTGCCTGTCTGTCAGTCTCGCTGTCTGTCTGTCTGTCTATCTATCTAGCTGTATGTCTGCCTGCCTGTCTGTCTGTCTGTCTGTATATATATGACATATATGACTATATATATATATATATATGACATAACAAGATTATTGTTTTATAAAATATTTATATGTGCATGGGGCACAACCAAGACTTGTTCTGCATAGTAATTACATAATAATTACGGTCCCATTACACTCAGAAAAGTGAGCCCTTAACCCAATGAGGTCAAAGGTTATTATCCAACGATAAACACTGAGAGCGTGCATTATTTGAAAGTACATTTCATGAATGTTGAACAAGGAGGGTGTGTTTTTTTCTGAAGTACGGCGGCCCTGAGGGATTATGGGTGGTCTAATCAGTGTAATCAGTAGGCTTCTTTAACCTGGCATTCACCTCTTCCATAAGTGAAAGAAAAAACACCGATCCCTGCTTGAACCTGATCCTGGGCAGAGGGGGCGTAATTCCCCACTCTAGCCTCCGCACACATGCAGGAGGTTTGGGCTTTTTGATGGGATCCTGCTACAAATAAAGAGGACTTAACTCACAGCATATCTCCTTTCCCTTCAAAGGCCCACAGAATTATCTGAGCTGAAGACACCCGGCATGTGGGGTTTTAAGAAAAGCCAAGTGTGTATGCTTGGTGGTGTGGTTTTCAGTGACTCATCTGCCACCCTGAGTTTGTTTTTTGGAGCTCGTTTATCTTTATGGGTCTAGCCATATGGGTCATCCGTCAGCCATGTTTTGCAGCTGGAGAACTTTGTAGTTTGTTTTTAATGTTGCTAATGTCAGACCAGAGCAAAAATGACTCAACAAGGCGATGCACCTGTGAAATAGCAGGTGCATCTGTTTGCAGATTTAAGTGCCTGGGCTACACGACTCCGTACAACGACAGGCCTCTAAAATCTTCAGCTCCAAAGAAGAGTAAGATAACATCTGCCAAGGACATGGAAGCCTAAAGAGATGGACTGTGTCCCAAACGGTTGCAGTAACACATTTGTGTGTGTGGGTGTACGTGGTGGTCAGGGCTTGTGTGCTTTGCCATGTTCAGGTGCGGTCGGGGCCAAGGACTCCTGATGTTGTTTACAACCAAACCTGCGGCCGCCCAAGCACATGCAGTTCTTGGTGGTTTGTTAAGTTAAACATGACTTTTGCCCCGTTTTGAGCTTTTACAGAGTAAAGGATTCAGGGTTTTACCACGATGAAGCAAAATCATTGCAACAAGTCACTCAGGGTGGCCACTGTGGCGTGCCTGTTACTCTCTAACAGCAGCAACATGTTATCTGTGGTCAATAAATAAGAGGCCTGCGAGCTTTCATATCATATATTTTTGGAAAATCATCTTGTTGGTGCAAAATGGCTTTAATGGTTTCCTTATGCTTCGATTCAATTGACTAAGATCACAGTGTGGCTTAACAAAAAGCAAAAAACAATCCTCTGAAGGTGCTCAGGTACAGGGGCCGTACTGAGAGCTGCAACTGAGAGCCAAAAACGTTGCCCTTCAGGAAGCCTGGAGAACCGTTCCTCAACTATACCTTAAAGATACAAGAAAGTTTGTCTCTTTAAAAGCAGAACATGAAGAAATGAGGGGCTCAAGACTTTTGCACAATGAAGAATTTTTCCAGTGCATTGATTATATACTCTGAAAGGATATATATATCATCATATATCATAATGTGTTAAAGATACATGCATTTTTGGTGCATTAAACCACAACAATCTATGATATGGGCTCATTTTTTTCTTACATCATACATAGATCTACAGAAAGGAGAATGGGCACCTCACATTATTCCATTAATCAACCAAAACCAGTTAACACACTCTCTGATTGGTCGATAGACTGAACCTAAGCATCATGGATTGCTACTGGTGCAGCTCTCCAGCGTTCCCGAGATAGTCAGCTTGCTGTTTTCTTGCATCTTTACTCGTGTACGGGTTCTGGCAGGACCATCTACAGGACTATGAGGTTTTAAAGTTTCAACTTTCAAACTTTCAATCCTTAAACTTTACATCTTATTTGCAAAAAGTTCTTTGGGGGAACTGAAATGGTTCCTTTATGACATCACTCAACGAAGCCTGGGTGGGTGAAACATTTATTTTCAGGAATACAGTCTCTGGTTGCCAGGCAACAGAATGGCCAAAGATTATTCCTTGAACAATATCACATTCTGTTGATGTAAATGCAGAACTCATCACATTGTGTCATATGGTGTGTGTGCATCATGCATTTTACAGCAGCCAGTCCTTTTCTAGCATCAGAAGTGTTGGATACAACCCTACTTTGAACCTCATTAACCAAACCAATCACTTCTTTGAGTTTTCCCCCCCAAAAAACAGACTTTTATTCCACTATTACTATCAATATAAGGCCAGTTAAACACACACGACGTCTACAGTTTGGTCACAAACGCAAACGGAAACACCAGTAAAATTTTACTGGAAATATTTCCGGTAACTTTCATTGACCTGTAGTGTTTTATCTGTGAAAATGTGTGTTGAAGCATGTTTGAGTATGTGGGTGGGAATACTGAGGTGTGTGTGATAACTTGTGTGCTTACTCCTGGGTGGAATTTGTTTTGGCAAGTGCTGATTTTCATGGTTGAACCCACACGGATTCAAGCCAGTAGGAACACCACATTACCTGCACTAGGATCTGATAGACACATGCCCTCAGGTGGTAAACACTTACCGTAAGTGTGTTTGTGTGTGTGTGTGTGTGTGTGTGTGTGTGTGTGTGGGCTCAAGGCTATTGAAACAAACACCATGTGGGTGTGCATCAAAGTTGCAACAGCATACCTGAAGAGACAGTGTGATCAAAGCGCTTAACAGAACTCTTGGATAAAAGACCAAATTTGATCCTTATTCACAAAGACAAGCTGAACCTGATCACCTTCTTTCTATAAACTCCAAGATTCTCAGCCAGCATTCATTCCTTCCTCCTCGCTGCAGTTTCAGTCTACTGGAACACTGTTGTGAGGATTTGATTGCATTGGCATTAGAGGTGGTACTGATGGTGGGATCACAAACACCAACCCCATGGAGCTCCATCACTCCAGCAAACCCAGAATTGTCTCTTAAACATACATTCACCCACAGGAGGCATGTCATGGTTGAAAGCTTATGCTGGGTTCGTCTCGATGCCATTCCTGCTGCAATTCCTGGAACGACTTGCTTTTTTTCTGTTCCAACCTCCTGTCAGACAGGCCTGCGTGCCCTAACAGAACCTCCACAAAGCCAGACTGCACCTTCACACAGACTGCCTATTGTATCTCTTTGCCACATATAGGCCCGCTATTGTGTCTCCTTCACTCCACAGCGCCCGTATGATGTCCCGCTCCGCTGGAAAACAAGGCCCTGGTCGGCCACGTGGTGGCTGACTCATATTTGGCTTTGGTGTTGGGGCGGAGGGGGACTTCTTGATGACCCTCAGTATCTTGAGACTTCTACTGTAGTCAGCAGAAAAAGCAGAGAGGAAAAAAAAGAAGGATAGAAAGGAACAGAAGAAAGGGGGGTAAGGATCGTCAACACTTTTTTCCTCAGTCAGCAGAAAGCCAGGGAGGGCCAGAGGCCAGAAATAAGCAGAGAGAGGGAATAAATAAAGAAGTTGCAAAAATACTAAAAGAAAGCATAAAGCAGAAGAATAATTCTCAGACTCTGATTGGACTCTTTTAGTGATTCACCTCTTCACCAGACCTTCCACATCAATGTTTTTTCCCTTTGACATTATTCATATTTATCACTTTTGATTGTAACATTTACAGGACAGTGCAAAAGCCTTGAGCCATATATATATTTTATTTATATATATAAACTATATCTATATCTATATACATCTCTCTCTCTCTCTCTCTATATATATATATATATATATATATATATATACATATATATATATATATATATCTTCTGTAGGAGGAGGTTGATGCTGTGGATGTCTCGGCAGTAATCAGCTCGTGCACTCTCTCAGAGGCTCGCTTTCTGCTAGACCATTTCCTTTCTATGGCCATCAATAAGGTACAGGATTTCTCATTGCACACACAAACTAACAGTACAGTCTCAAAAACTCTCTCTTCAGTGCCATATTCTCAGGGACAAACCACTCAACCTTTACAGAGAGTGACTGCTGCCCACTTACGAAATATTGATTTCAACTATTTCTGCCCTGATGTGCTCTTGAGAGAAAATTTATTGATTCTTTTATACCTCAATAACTTAGTGGATGCCTTGATCAAGACTAGACTGCAAAACGTGTTTTTGCACAGTGAGTGGCGAACATCCAAGGTGACAATTCATCTGACGTTCAGCATCAACGATAAATGAATCACACCCTGATAAATCTGGAATCATCTGCACCTGGTTCTTTACTGCTTCATGTCTTAAGTTAAACATTTTGTTCTGCTTGAATGTTCAGAGATTGTAACACAAAACTATCAAACTGCTCAGGTACAGAGACTAGTTGAAGATGAGAGACAACAACACTGTCCTTCAGGAAGATCTGGAGAACTGCTCCAGGTACAGAGACTGGACTGAGACATGAGGACAACAACTTGCTGTCCTTCAGGAAGATCTGGGAGAACTGCTCAGTACAGAGACTGGACTGGTAGAGAACAACCAGCACTGTCCTTCAGGAAGATCTGGAGAACTGCTCAGGTACAGGAACTGGACTGAACATGAGGGACGTAACACTGTCCTTCCAGGAAGATCTGGAGAACTGCTCAGGTACAGAGACTGGACTGAACATGAGAGCGACAACACTGTCAACTAGGAAGATCTGGAGAACACAGCAGGGTACAGAGACTGGACTGAACATGAGAGGCGACAACCCACTGTCCTTCAGGAAGATCTGGAGAACTGCTCAGGTACAGAGACTGGACTGAAATGAGAGACAGCAACACTGTCCGAAGATCTGGAGAACTGCTCAGGTACAGAGACTGGACTGAACATGAGAGACAACAACACTGTCCTTCAGGAAGATCTGGAGAACTGCTCAGGTGCAGAGACTGGACTGAACATGAGAGACAACAACACTGTCCTTCAGGAAGATCTGGAGAAAATCTGGAGAGAAAAAAAGTCTTCGGAAGCAAAACATGTAGAAATGAGGGGTATATAGAGGCTTTTATGTATGGCAGCACTCCCCTTGTGCTAAATTGTATCTAATCCATTTCATTTGTTCTGAAATAGTCACATTAGTCAAAATAGACAGAACTGATTACATGTAAGCCCAGCAGTAAAGGCTAATTCATCCAGCAGGTCATATCACTTCAGGATAGGGTTACTCCAGGACAAGAGTTGGGTGCATAGATGTACAGATTGAGTGACTGGTCCAGATGGACTGAGAGAAAAGTTGTAAACAAGGAAAAAAAAGTGAGGAAAGATCTCTGAAATCTGAAAAGGTCACTCAACTGCCTGCTGAGTCACCTCTTGACCAGGGCGCTTGACTTCATTCAACATAATGGGAGCTCTTATGGCACTGTGGTTAACAAGGGGACAGAAATACATCTATCCATCTTCAGCTCAAGGCTTTCATGGCTCTGAAGTTCTGACCACGACCCCACAAACAAGGCATCACCCTAATGCTGATTGATTAGCAAGCCACTAACTGCACAGTGGCTGATGAGGCATAATGACACTAGATGCTATTCCCAGCTCAGTTCTTTGTACCCATTTCTGTCATTGTTCATTAATCCTCTGTGTGTAGCCCTGATGATGTTGAGCCTTGGTCTAACAGACGTTGTGATTTATGTCAGTCTATTTTAACTGTGTTGGATTGTATTGCCAGTAAAAGGTCATGCTAGAAGACTATCAAAAGCATTTTTTGGTGGATGGATGCAACCAAAAAGCAATTTTTTAATGTTGTTATATCTGAGGAAAGGAAATCACTGCATTGCAGGTTAAGACTGTATTGCATCTGCGAATCATGGATTGGGCCTGTTTGGCTGAATCAGGACCAGGACATCCTGCCATCATTAACAGAGCAATGAATTGGAAAGGGGGCAGCGGTGGCCTAGTGGTTCGGGCGTTGGCCACATGATCGGAGGATCGGGGGTTCGAACCCCTTCCCAATGGGTTGCCCTGAGGTACCCTTGAGCAAGGTGCCGTCCCCGTCCTGCTCCTCCCTGCGATGGGCTGGCGACCTGTCCAGGGTGCGTCCCCCGTCCTTGCCCTGTGTGCGCTGGGTTGGACCCCAGTGCGACCCTGTTTGGGACAAGCGGCAGAAAATGGATGAATTGGAAAGTGGATCATGTGTCATGACTATAATGATTGCAATTTAAACTCTTACCAAGCGGTTTTTGCAATTCAGACACAGCCTGTGAGTTTTTATAGTATTCTTGGACATATGGCTATTTAATCTCAATGTTAACAACACTGGGAGATTCGAGTAATAAAGCTAAACAATTAAAACTGAAGAAAAGACTTCACCCCGAGAGCAGACCTAAAATGTCATCATGGGACCTACAGCAGGCTTTTGCTACTGTTGATGTGAAAGTGCCTCTACAGTCAGAAAGAGACTGCACAACTTTAACTTCATGGTTGGGGTGCAAGGGAGAAACCTTCACTCTCTAAGAGAAACATCAAGGACTGAAGTTTGCCAGAGGGAACGTAGACAAAGATTAGGACTTCTGAAATAATGTTCTTTGGACAGATGAGTCTAAAATTTAATTATTTGGAAAACAGAACAAAGGACATGTCTGGTGTAAACCAATTACAGCATTCCAGGTAAAGAACCTCATACCAACTGTGAAGCATGGAGGTGGAAGTGTCATGGTTTGGAGATGTTTTGCTGCAGCAGGACCAGCGGGATCTTAATCCCATTGAGAAGCTGTTGGGTGACTTGAAACGGGCTGCACATGCAAGAAACCCCTCAAACATCTCACAGCTTAAAGAATTCTGCCCTGAGGAATGGATCAAACGTTCCTCAGATCGATGTCAGAGACTGGTAGATTCTACAAGAAGCATCTCACTGCGGTTATTTCAGCCTAAGAGGGGACACTCCCTATTAGGGAGGAGGGTGTCCTAACTATTTCCTCAGTTACAATACACAGTTCTGTTGATATCTTTTGTTTAAGAAATAAATCAAGGTTTATTTCTGGTTGTTTGCCTGCAATTAAATCACTTTCTTTTCCAGAGACAAATTAAAACAAGTTTAGACATCGATGTGTGTAGCAGTTAACTCATCTCACAGTTGCCTCAAACCACATCAAGTTCAGCAATCTCAAATAGAAAGACTAGCTCTTGTGGTTTCTGACGAAACGAAAAGTTGTTACATTTTATTCCATTCTTGCCAGATTTGTTTGACTGGGATCGTTTCACTCCACTTGTGGGAAGATCTGACATTTTAAGATGAGTTCAAGCAGAAATACAGAACATCTCAAGGGTTCACCTACTGTGAAGCACAACTGGGTTTATTCTGAACACTTTCTACACCCGTTTGTTTTCATTTGACATGAAGTGATTGATTAATTGATGTGGTTTGAAGCAAAGGGCTGATGACCGAGGCATGATGCTTGTGGTGCGACTTTAACCGATAACTTTCTTACCTTTTTAACTCAATCTGCATTTGTTTCCCCATTTTGTTCACTTTGAGTTTCACTGCCTCGTGTTTGAAAGTTTCGGAGGTACCCATCACCCTGACACCCGTCAGGGATCCCTGTCTGCGCTGGCACAAGGCATTCTACCCCGAGGAGCGGTGAGTCGTGTGTAATGAGCACGTAGGCGTTCTTTGCTTATGACACATTTGTGACTGCTTTCATGTCTTTCTGTCTGTGTTTACGTCCATCTCTCTTTGTCCTGGTTTTGAAACACCCCCCTTCGAATTAGGTAATAAAAGTGTCCCGCTCCAGCCACGTTGTGTCTGTGACTTTTGGGCTATTTCCGTTCAGAGCTCCTGCATGCATTTCCCTTTCTGACCCGCTCGTCACACTATCCGGTTTCGTAACTGACCCCATGGACAATTCTGATCATCATGTTTTTTTCTAAAAATGGACAAAAGCAGATCCATTTAAAGATCAAATGTATCTTTTAAAAGTGAAAGTGAAAGTGACTGTTTGCCATCGTGATTACACAGTGAGCCACAACAAAACACATCCTCTGTATTTAACCCACACACACAGTGCAGCAGTGGGCAGACGTATCCAGCACCCGGGGAGCAGTGATGGTATGGTACCTTGCTCAAGAGAACCTCGGGGCAAACTGGTCCGGGACACAAACTCAAAACCTTCCGATTACAGGGTCTAGTGCCTAACCGTTAGGACACTGTTGCCCTTCAAAAGCAGAAATGTTATATATTGTACAATGTCCTCCGGTTTGAAGACACATATACAGATATGTCCCCAGAACCTCCCTAGGGAAGTATGGTGGTGGGAGCCTCATGATTAAGGGTCACTTTTCTGAAAACTGCAAGAAATATGGCTGTGATTTATTTCACGCAATATTAATATTATAATCTCATCTGCCAAGAAATGAAACAACAAACATTCAGACCAAATGCTTCCTGGTTTCATAGAGAGGTGAAACTGCTTTCATGGCCTCCAGATTTAAATCCTAGTGACACATTACAGAGGTCGACCCTGATGACCTTCAGGAACTGAAGTGGGAGGAATTTGTGGTGTCTGAACACTGTCAGTCACACTTACATTTTTGGGGCAGCGGTGGGCTTGTGTTTAGGGACTAGGCCTCAGGATCAGAAGGTCGTGGGTTCAAATCCAGTAGATTGCCCTGAGGTTCCCTTGAGCAAGGTACCGTCTCCATCACTGCACCCCAGGCACTGGATATGACTGCTCACTACTGCATGGTGTGTGTGGGGTTCACTCTCACTTTCACTTCACTCGTTTTTAAAAAGCATCTTACATTAGATTTTGGGATGTTTTTGGTCAAAAAACAAAAGACATTATGTGTAACGTGGATATTTGCAACGGATGTACTTTCAGTAACAGAAATGTCCAAATACGTGTTTTCCCCTCCCTGTTGACAATATGGGAGGTATGTGAAAAACTGAAAGCACCCTACTGAGCGTTTGGACCAGACAGTTTTGTGATTGAATTATAAACCAAAGCATCCCGAGCTTTATCTTATCTCTCCTCTTCTCACTGTATCCATTCCCTCACTCCGTCCCTTCATTTCCAAATTCCGGAACGGAAAGGTTTGACAGCCAGCGTCTGGGCTTCGGGTCACCATGGAAATGGCCTACCTAGAGATTCTCCTCCACGAGGGAGAGCGGTCATGTTTTTGTCGTCATGGCGATCCCTGAACGAAGGTGATGAAGAAGTGAGTAAATGTCGAATCACTGGGGCAGACGACAGATGCAGAAAAAAGTAAGGTAGTAGTATCTGACTGCTGTTATCACACAGCTCCCCCCTGACACACACACACACACACACACACACACACACACACACACACACACTCATCCAGGCTGGAAAGTACAGCGAGCCGTGATTCGGCCCACAGGAAATGAGTCTGAGAAAAAGCAGAGGTAGGCCTAAGGAAAGTTATCTGGTGAAAAATAAAGTTGTTTGGCTTTTTTTGTGCCTGGAGAGAGTGAGAGAAGGAAAGAGAGTGAGAGATAGAGGGAGAGAGAGTGAGAGACAGAGGGAGAGAGAATGTGTCATGTCTTTAGCACTGTGCGGTTGTTTCTTCAACATGCACAGACACATTCTTCCCCAAAGTAAAGCTGTGCGTGTTAAAACAAACATCAACACCTCAGCCTGCAGCTATATACCACCTGACACACACACACACACACACACACACACACACACATGTGGCACATACATGCACACATCTGCTCAATTGCAAACTTGCCATCTTGCCTACTGGCTTTTCAAGTGGTGCAGTCGTTCCCACACCGTCAGCTGCTCACGCTCTCCGGAGGCACTTTTGCTTTTCTTTCTGTGTGAAATGATCCGTTGCTCCTTTTTTATGTATCACATCATACAGCGAGCCAAGCAGAAGCTATAAAGAGCAATTCCTTCTGAGCCATTGCTACCAGTTTCACAGAGAAGCTTTGACTTGTGTTAATCTGACTCCTCAGTTTCACCAAAGCTCTTTTTTATTATTATTTTGGAAATATGAAATGATTAAAATGATTAAAATGTAACCCTCGTGCAGAGTATCATGGCAGAAATATATCATTATAATAATTTTCACAGCAAGGATCTGCGATTTTTATTAGAAGAGTTATTAGAATACAGCAGAACAGAACAGAATAGAAGCTTTACAACAGAAGTTATGAAAAATGATACAGGAAAAAATTCTATAAATATATCTCTTTTTTAAAAAAAGCATTAAAAGAGAGATTTCTACACTATTTTTTTCATTCTGTTGCTCTGTTAAAATACTATCACACAGAATTCTATCCATTTGGATCAAACAGAGCGGTATTACATGATGCATTTGTCAGTAAAACAAACCCTAATTAGGAAAAAATGGTATTTTACACAGCATCGTGGTCATTACTTCACAGCAAGGAAGGGGAAAAGGACATTTGGGCAGAAAAATGTTTGCTTGTTTCTATTCCTCAGGATATTACTGGCTGATCCCAATGCATTCTGGCCATTTTCAAATTTGGCTTTTCAAGCAAAATTCAAACGTGACCCAGTCACCCAAATGCTGCAGGCCAGTTCACTTTAATCACACACGACCCGAAACCAAACGCTGTACTGGATCGCACTGGACCCCGCCCAGTGGGAAATCTCACTCCATTCACTGTTTTTTCCCTGAACTGGGAAAGCCATGTGTTACATTTCACTCATGCGCATTAGCATCCTGCGGTCTGCGTGCGCTTAGCATAGTAATCGCTTTGAAGAATGAACATAGTTTACTTAAAGCACTTCCCCGGAAGCCACTGCACAGCATTCTAGGCCTGCAGCATTTGTCACTAATGCCTCTTTAACAAGCCGTGCAGGAGGGTATTGCGTAGATTCTCCCGGCGCGCATCATCGCCAGGCCTTGAAACGTGTTATGCGAAGAACTCACTGAGCACTTTGGGCATTTATTATTAAACTGTAACATTTTAACATCGAATTGACATAACTTGCCCAACTTTTTTTGAGGATTTGTGTTGATTTCATGGACTTTTACATGCATTTCTTTTGCATTTTTAATGCAAAACACACACTGTGTGGCCTAAAAAGCACATGAACACATTCTCGTTAGTTTCTATTGACCATATTCAGCCTTATAATTACTTTTTTGCTCTCCAACGGGACAAACTGGTTTGGAAAACACCTTTTCAAACGAGCAAACCTGAGACAGACCTGAGAAGTCGGTCAAAGCAGGCAGGGCGAGTGCGTTCGATCAAACCGTCTATCTGATATCACCCAGCCTGTCTCACCCACAGAGACAGACACCCAGACACTCTCAGACACTTTCTTTTCCTCCTTTTTCTCTCAACACACACACACACACACACACACACACACACGCACTTGTGGTTAGGTCTCATTCAATGCACTTGCTACACAGTTTGCTGCTTCACCGCAAAAGCAGCTAAAGGAACAGAATCAATCTACTGATAGCCTTTCCACTCACATATGAACTTGCACTGGGCCTTTCTCTTGCACGCACACACACACACACACACACACATTCTCATCCATGCAATCATCTTGTGTTGAATTACTCACTGCGCTTTGGGCTTTGTTTGCGGGAGCTTTTGGCTAATTACGCTCTCTGGGTCGAGAGAAAGCGCGGCCTGTTATAGTGAGGGTTGTAATTATCAGCATAATTGCGAATGATTGTGCCCCTAATTATAGCTTTCACTCAATTATATGCATTTATTTCATTACAGGGAGACACAGCTCTCCACCTTGTACTCATTTATTTATTTAAACCTTCGCAAAGATATTCAAAGCGGAACAAGAGGAATTCAGTTTCTTAACCCGTTTGCGAAAAACTTATTAGTGATGGAGTGAATTAGCGATGAAGAGACTCTCTCGCTCTCTTCGCTCACACTGCTGCTTTCTTTCTCGCCTCTCGCCCCTTTTTCCCTTTTTACCTCTCGTCTCTCTTCTCTCTCGTTCTCCCTCTCTTTATTTCTCTCTCTTCATCTGACTGAAGTCATGCCAAGCATTCAATAGCTCAAGCAAAGCGGGAGAACAGGAATAGTCAATCAATGCATGTCAAAGTCACACACACACTCTCACACACACACACACACACACACACACACACACACACACACACAATCATACCCCAAACACTCATACACAGGCAGGTATGAACACAGGCCTAAAAATCCCAAAACATTAAAAGGATTTTTTTCTAAATCTATAATTCACCTTCAGGAAGTGAGCTTAACATATTCAAACCATCACCCTGTCGCCACCATGTTTCACTGCTGTGATGTACTCGTTGAGATGGATGATGCCATTTTTGCCTCTTTCTAATGGTGGATTAATGAATGTTGACCTTATTTGACCTCAGTTCCTTAGACCGGCCTATTTCCAACCCTGAACCTATTTGTCCCAAACGAGGCCTGCAGTACCTTCATCTGGCATCACTGTGGTCTTCAGGGATTTTCATAGGCACACACCACATCTGAGAAGATTCACCACTGTTCCAGGTTTTCTCCAATAATGCTTCCAACTGTGGTGACTCTCTGGAGTCATTCTTGGAGCCAAATGGCTTTTTTACACTTTGCCTGTAGGTGTGTAAGGTTTTTTTCTTTAAATAAATGAAATAATCTTTTAAAATCTGTAGCTCGCTTACCATTTACATTTACGGCATTTATCAGACGCTCTTATCCAGAGTGACTTCCATGTCCTGATCACAGGGACAGTCCCCCCTGGAGACACTCAGGGTTCAGGGTCTTGCTCAGGGACCCAGTGGTGGTAGTGCTAGATGTGGGATTCGAACCTGGGACCTCTTGAGTCATAGGACCATAGGCAGGTACCACCACTGGACCACCACCACCCATGAATTTTACCCAGTTTACCCAGATTGTACAATCACAATATCTCAAACGGCTTAGTTGTCAAACATGTCAAATTGAGAAAAATGCAGGGTGGCTTTTTCACAGCACCGTACATGGATAAACCAGCAGACACTTTGGTGGGGAAGCTCTTCCCTCAAAAGTAGGGGTTTTAATACAAGACAGGATGGAAAGAGTGTGTCATAACATATCAGTGAATCAATGAGCTACTGAGCTGACTCTGGTGTTGTCTTGCAATGTTCATATTTTACATTTGAAGATGATAATCTGATCTAGAACTTATCAGGAAAAGGAGTAAACAGAAGAGTGGTTTGAAGAAACTGCTGTTAGAAAGTTGAAATTTCTGGAATAATTACACGACCACACGTCCATTTTATAATGAAGTACCATGTGTCCAGATCTTCTTGAAGGACAGTGTTTTTTGTCTCTCATTTTCAGAGAGTGTATGATGGGCTTCAGGATTTACTTTTAAAGCACTGAGACCAAACTATGAGAAAAGCTCTTCGTTTCTATCAGGGGGATGTTTAGGGAGGTTTGTTTGAAACCCTGACTCATACAAAGAGCAGCAAGTCATTTTTGTCTTTTCAAGGATTCACTCTTTCAGATGTTTTGAGCGATGGCGTGAAGGCGTGACTGTTGAACGAAGCAAAAAGATCTGAGCAAGACACATTCATTAAAAGGAACCAAAGTCAACTCAACTCAGGACGGGGCAAACGGTTCATCACCACCCAAAATAGGACATCAAAAGAGACTGCCTCGTCTTGGACAGAGGCTGAAATATCATGCACGCAAACATCTGCGTGAGTCTTCACTTGGCTTTTTTCTGGAACAGGGACCTAAGAAAGTAGGCCGTTCCTGTTGGGTCCTGCAGCTAGAGCCTCCATATCTGACCTTTAAAGCAACGGTGCAGCCAAAAAGTTTGCATTTCCACAGAATAATAGAATTTGCCTTTGCTGCTCAGCTCCATCTGGGCTTGGATTTTCAGCTGATTTATTACTTTGACTACATCTGTGCTCTTCTGGTCTATAACCACTGCTCTCTGAACTCATTAGGTAAGGTTGTCCCAGAGCAGCTGCCCTGTTAGACCACATCAGAGCCCTGCTTTAATGAACCATAATGAGCACCTGTGTGTAGCTCAGAGATCACCCTCCTTTAATAACAGCCGTTCATCTTCCTTCTCCCCACTTTTATGGCCTGCACCTGCCCCTAAACTGACTTTTCACCCCAGATCACTGAAGGCTGAGAAAACACACTGTTACCTCTGCATGAAGGAGCAGAGGTGGCCTGGTAGTTAAGAACTAGGCACCCTAATCCTTAGGTCTCAGGATCAAGACCTAGACCAGTAGGTTACCCTAAGACTTAAGGCAAAAAATCATTCCCAACACTGCTCCCCGGGCGCTGGATGTTTGACTGTCCTCTGCTGTGCTGTGTGCTGGCTGACAAATATTCACTTTCACTTTCAGCTCAGGTACTATGGCATCCAGTGGCGATGTGCAAGACATTAGGTGGACTTGCAGACTGCATGGGAAGACTGCAGCAACACTCCTCACACTTGAGAGGACGGGTTCATTGCTCTGCCTTTGCTTGAAAAATAATGTATATATCCGTCGATGCATCCTCCCAGTGAGAAAACCTTTATCTGAGTCACTTGATCTTAAGCAAAGCCTATCCCAGCTCACAGGGCGAAGGGCTTAGACACACCCTGGACAGGTGTAAGTCCATTGCAGGGCAGATACTCAAATGCAATCACACCTAGGGGGCATCTCCAGGGCATCTGACGGGCATGTTTTTGGACTGTGGGAGGAAACCATAGCTTTTTAGAGGAGACCAGATCTGAAAACATGCACACTCCATGCTGAAAGGACTGGAAACTTCCCAGTAAGTAAGGGTTCAGGGCGGGTTATAAAATATTCAGTACCTCTGGCAGTTGATGCCCATGTAGGTCCATGACAAATAGACCTAGACCTTAAATATCAAAACACAGACCAAAAAAATATAAATGCCTGTTTGTGGGATCTCTATAATGCAGTATGCAGTTCCTAACCAACATTTTTGGTTTTTCTAGCTGGTGCAACACTTTGTCTGTTGTGTTTGGAGTTTGTAATGTGATTCCTCCAGTAAAGCATGGTCATTAATGTTAAAAAAGCCATTAAAAGTTTCTGTCCTGAACTGAATGACCTTCAAAAAAAGAGAACAAGAAAAGAAAGTGTGTGAAATGAATCAGCGTTTTCTTCTGAAAAGTTTGAAATATTCAAAAGTATTCGCATTTAGCAGCACTACTATCTCATTCATGGCACAGGCTTAAAACTAACATCCTGTACCTTAGCGGTTTCAGCAGGATGTTGAGGTCAGACAAGACAGAGAGTGGCTGACACATCTGATCTCTCCCCGGAACTTGTTTGTAGGTTTCAATCTTGCTTTTTTTTTTCAATGAAATCTTCTACCTTGAAAGGGGTGTGACTAATAAAAAGCAGCTCTTACGTCCTTATATTTTTGATGTCTTGGCAAACTTTTGTGGGCACATATCTCACCTTAAACATGTACCGTAAACATAATAGGTTTGACGGAAGAGGATTCGCAACATGCGTCAGTGTTAAAATATCATTGAAGAGAATAAGCTGGTGCCCTCAAGTTGATCTTACAGTGAATTAAACTTTTGCCCCTTTGATCTTTAGCTGTGCTGGTAAGTTTTTGATTTGACGACATTGATGGAAACTTCAACGGTCCAAGAACAGACCTTTGAGGCACTCCTTTATAACCCTTTATGATCCTTTATAAAAGGTGAAAAGGGAGTTCAATCACTGATTAAAAAGTGCATTCATGCAGCCACACTGTCTCAGTTGATTCCTGACACATTCTCCACACTCACTTCTGCATGAAGCCAGACTTCATACAAAGTGAAAGTGACTATTTATCATTGTGAAACATGGCACACAGTGAACCACAACGAAATCTCTGCTTTTCCACCCACACACAAAGTGCAGCAGGGGGCAGCTATTTAAAGTGCCCGGGGAGCAGTGATGGGAACAACATCTGGCTCAAGGGCACCTCAGGGCAACCTGGTCTTGGATTCAAGTCCACAACCTTCTGATCCTGGGGCCTAATCCTTAAATGCTAGACCAACGCTGCCCCCAGACTCATACTTCATATAGACTCATAGGTTTACAGCACATATTCATAAGCCTCCATATTCACAGCTCACCCACATTTTCTCAGAAGGAGCATCAGACGCAATATCAGAGTAAATATTCTATCATTCTACAAGTCAACAGGACCGGACATCACTTCCTGTGATATCACAGCTGTTACTGGTTGCTGGGAGGAAGTAAGTCAGAGGCTTAGTATCAGGATGATACATCTAATTTGAACTATCCATCTGTAGGAAACTGACATGTTTATATTTTTCTTCCTTCTTAACAATATCAGTCTCAATCACTCATTTTCTGAGCCGCTTGTCCTTATTCAGGTCATGGGTCGGCCTGGAGTCTATCCCAGCTCTCACAGGGCGAAATGCAGGGAGACACCAGTCCATCACAGGCCAGACACAGACAAACACCTGAGGTCCTGGTGGAAACCCACACAGACATGAGGAGAACATGCAAACCTCACACAGAAAATACCCAGACTGTCCTGCTGAGAATAGAAGCCAGGACCTTCTCTCATCCAGAATCAGACTTACAGTGGTAACGAGTGGAACAGAACATTAAAAAATGGTTCGTTTCGGCTGGTACGCCACTCTTTGCATGCTTTTTTGGGTAGAATTAGGGGTAGAATGCTTTTTAAGGAAAAATACATCTGGCCATGGGAGAGAGAGAGAGAGAGAGAGAGAGAGAGAGAGAGAGAGAGAGAGAGAGATTGTAAGGAAATGAGGATTTCAGGATGTGAGGGCATCCTCAGGGGCAAATTCCCAGACAGCAAAAGGGATGGAGAGAGCAAACAAGGCCAGAGAGCAAACGACAGACGGTCAGACAGATCGAGACAGACAGACAGGAAGGATACAGGAACACAATGCACTCTGTCAGTAGAGCAAAATCCAGTTTTCAGCAACATAACATGTCCAGAGAAAGATCAGCAGACGACAGGCAGGCCACAGAGACGAGGACATGCAATGTAAGGACCTTCTGATGACCCTTACAGGAGGTGGACGAAGACACTGAGATGTGTGTAAGGTTCCTGACACTATGTGTGCACTCACTGGCCACTGGCCAGCTCCAGCACCCCGTTGTGAAAGGTCACTTTTGTCAGTGGTGGTCTAGATCTGAAGGTCTTGGGTTCAAATCCTGAGGTAGCTTTGAGCAAGGTACCATCCCCATCACAGCTCCCCGGGTGCTGGACATGGCACCAACTGCTGAGTGGTGTGCGTGGTTTAAATGCAAGGGATGATTTCTTGTGGTTCTGTGTGTTGCGATCACAATGACAAATAGTCACTTTCACTTGGTCTCATGTCCTGTGGTGTCCTTTGTGGTGTTCACTCTGTTGACTATAAAGGACCCTTGAACTGGACCTTGGCTGCAGTCTTGTTTCTGGGAAGGCTACAAGGGGATTGGATGGCATGTGAGCAACTTTTAAACACTAGCTAGCCACAATGTCTCTTCATATAAAAGCAAATGCACAGTAAATGGAAAATCAGAGCTTGAGGTTCGTCCCTTGTTGTGTCTCATGTGGCTGTGCGGTCAGAAACTGTGCGTCTGCAGATGGGCTCCACAGCGTCTGTTGTTTCGACTGACAGGGGTCATCGCTGTGATTTTCAGGGCCCATATCAAGGAAAACCAGGTATTTCTGATGTATGAAGGTGGTGGGATACTTGCCTATGGACCAAAAGATTGCAGGTTCAGATACCACCTTCAGCACCACCACCGCTGGGTTCCTGAGCAAGACCCTTAACCCCATGTTGCTCCAGGGAGATTGTCCCTCTTTTCAGGAAAGGGAAGTCTCTCCGTCTGTTAAATGCAGTAAATGTAAATGTTCAATATGTCTTCTCTTCCCTCCTTTTACACCGACTCTGCATTAGAAGTGCAGTGGTGCTGGTTTTGTTCAATTTTGGAGCTGACAGTAAATCACAGTGTGTCCTAGACCATGTCCACAAGACTGCTCCACCGTAATAAAAGGTTTGAGAGATATTTCGGGAATATTTAGGGGAAACGTTTGGTTGACTACTGATTTCTAGCATAATTCCAGACTTAAGAAGCAAGATGTCTTTTTCAGATGTGTCTCAGCTGATCTGGCCTCTGGGGAATATTTTGCAGAAAAATTCCTTTAATTCTGAGGTGTATAGGCGGGTTGGAGAAGGTCATATTGAAGAAATGTGGGAGTGTTTGCATGCTTGGCAGTGAAAATATAAAGATAAGGCAGGGCGCCGTGATAAGACCAACTGCTCTGCAGACTTACTTGGAAATTAGAGGGAGATTCTTCTCAATACTCAAATAAACACAGGAAAGTGTGTGTGTGTGTGTGTGTGTGTGTGTGTGTGTGTGTGTGTGTGTGTAGGTGTGTGTGTTTGATGAAAGGTAAAGGTGAGGATATTTTAAGCTCATGCATGTCTAACAATCAATACATCTGCACTGTGCACAGAAAGACAGAAACCTGTGTGTTGGTTGGATGTAAGAGTGTGTGTGTTAGAAAGAAAGAGAGAGAGAGAGAGAGAGAGAGAGAGAGAGAGAGAGAGAGAGAGAGAGAGAAGAGGGAGATGTGTTTTTTTGTGTGTGGGCTGCTAGCCCTCCCTCAGAATCTGTCTTTGTCAGCTGGTGAGTTCCAAGTACTCTGGGTGTTCAGGGGTCCACACACACACACGCACACGCACACGCACACGCACAGGCACACACAAGTTCTATATTTGAGTTGATGGGCTTTATTCCTCACCTGGCTCTGTAGGGATTAGTGAACTGCATGTGGCTTTTAGAGGCAATGCTGTTATACCACAGACACACACACACACACACACACACACGCACACACACACACACAAGCTGTTCCTACCTTCCTCTTGCTGCTTTAGCTCTGTTTGTTTGACAGTCTTTGGAGAACTTTGCTTAAAACATTTCTTCTTTGCTTTGAGTGTGTCTCTCTCTCTCTCTCTCTCTCTCTCTTTCTCTGTAACACTCTTTCATCCTCTTTTGGCGTGAAGCTGTTGGCATGTTTTAAACAAAAAGGCAGTGGAATGCAACAGGACACCACTCACTCCTACGCACACATCACTCACCTTGCTGGGTGAACAGCAGGCACAGGCAGTGCTGCCAGACACTTCCCAGAGAAAAGCCTCCAAAGTCCACTCCCAGAGTCATCGCATGTCTAAAGATGACATTCTAGGACAAGTTTTTGTCGATACATATTTTTGACCTATATATATATTTATATATATATACTCTCTCTGATCTGCTTATCCAAACCAGGGTGGTGTGCTTTCTGGAGTTTATCCCACGCCGAGAAACACCCTGAAAAGCTTGCCAGTTCATCACTGGGCAGACCCTCAAACACAGGCCCAGTCCCATTACACTCCTTGCCCCTACCCCTTGTTTTTGGACTCTCGCGGCTAGGTGTTGGGTGTCCCAGTTCTTTTTGGGAAAGTGTTTGGCCTGCTGGTGTTTCAGAGACTCACTCCATACTCCAAGTGTTTTCCCAGAATGCTTTGTGAGTCACCAACAAAACAAGCACAAATTTTTTTTTCCATCCATTATCTGCCGCTTGTCCCAAACGGGGTCGCGGGGGAGTGCTGGTGTCCAACCAGCGCACAGAGCGAGGCGAGAGGGACGCACCCTGAACAGGTATCGCCAGCCGCCGCGAGGCGGGGCAGGGGGGCGGCACCTTGCTCAAGGGTACCTCAGGGCCGTCTATTGGGAAGGGTTTGAGCCCCGTCTTTGATCATAGGGCCAGCCGAACCGCAAACCACCGCTGCCCTAGATCTTTTTTCTACGTTAAAAAGATTTCAGCTTTAACAAATAATTTGGCCAAAGTCTCGGTAGCTAGACAGCCAACCTTACATCATCCCTGCTGATTTGTGCGGGATATCCCTACATCTGAATAGTGAAAGGGAAGGTTTACAGGACGGTAGTGAGACCAGCTATGTTGAACAGGTTGGAGACGGAGGCTGTTCCATACACACAATAGTAACAATATTTCCCCTTTATTCCACACACATACAATTACCAATGTGTATCATATTCATTTTTATTTAATCCTGTTTTCTTTGCTTTTCCTTCAAAGGCACAAACCCAGACTAAGCTTGTCTTCTCTGTTCTTCCCGCTTAGCCTCATTGGAAAGCACCTCTGAAGACCAAAGTCTGGGAAAAGTGGTTTGAAACGACTCAGGAATTGATTCCGGTGCAGATCAGCTATGCCAGAAATGTTTAACCACACTCACGCTCACTCACGCTCTCTCACGCTCACACACACACGCACACACACACACACACATTCTCCTCTCTGGGTCGAGTGTGTAGGAGTGAGGAGTCTCCTCAGATCAGGGAAGTCAGGAGATGAGACGACAGGCCTCAGGTCTCCACCTGTGCTGTAGAAGTGGAGCAGAAGGAGGTGACTGGCCGTCTCAGGGGTTGGTCGGGCGGGTCATGGTTGGGTCAAGTGTTTATACTGTATTAATCACACTGGACATTTCAGTACAAGAGCACATTAATACCTCTTCTTTTATTGTTGAGGATCTTCAAAATACCCCTTTCTCCAAAGCCCTGTGACCCCACGCTCTTTTCTTTTTCTGGATTCCCACATATTGTCTTTTTATTTTTCTAAGTTATATTAAACTCACCACAGCTATGCAGATCCATACCACCCACTGCTTAACATCCTCGGAGAGTTTTAGCTGTAAAAACATTTACTTTTTACTTGAGTGGCTCATTTTTATTGGTTCATAAGATCTATCTATCTATCTATCTATCTATCTATCTATCTATCTATCTCTATCTATCTATCTATCAATCTATCCATCCATCAATCCATCCATCCATTCATCCATCTGTCTATCTATCTATCTATCTATCTATCTATCTATCTATCTATCTATCTATCGATCTATCTATCTATCTATCTATCTATCTATCTATCCCATCCATCCATCATTCATCCTTCTGTCTATCTATCTATCTATCAATCTATCCATCCATCAATCCATCCATCCATTTGTCCATGTCCATCTACCTGTCTTATCTACCATCTATCTATCTATCTATCTATCTATCTATCTATCTATCTATCTATCTGTCATCATGCATCCATTCATCCTTCTGTCTATCTATCTATCTATCTATCTATCTATCTATCTATCTATCTATCTGTCTGTCTATCTATCTGTCTATCCATCCATCCATCCATTCATCCGT
>CM029368.1:25775171-25929335 GCA_017165825.1 Hepsetus odoe
ATCCATATCCTTTTGAACTCTTTCTTCAGCAATCGAGATCAATGAAATAAATGAAATAAATGTATTAATACATGCACACGTTTATTATTGTCATTATGATTTTTTATTATTTATAATATTATCATGAAATATTGGCACTACTTCTAATACATTTATACTCATATATTATTGAACTAATATTAAAAATAGCCCTTCAGTAATATTAACCTTTAGGTAAAATGTGTGGGTTTTTCCAATACAATTAAAAGACACAAACTCTTCACCATCAAAGAGACTCAGAGTCGTCAGGTAGATTCCACCCGCCGGGTCGAGGAGAGGTCGAGGTGCAGGCGTTGGGCTGCAGATGTCTGTTATCTGTGCGTGAGTGGGAATTTTTGAATGTGGCGGTTCTTTTAAGTTCATGCCAATCTCAGAGGAGGACAGACAGAAGGCAATGAAGGAATAAAACCGGGAAGATAAAGAGAAAGACAGGGGACGGCTAGAGACGGACAGTGATGATAACAGAATCAAACAGGGAAAGAGAGAAAACACACACACACACACACACACACACACACATACACACACTCACCAGCATCCTAACACAGATCATGTGTAGCGTGCAGCCTCAACCTTAGTGATTCACCTACTGCTGTGAAGTCCCTGTTACTGCCAGACTATGATGGATAACAGATCTCTCTCTCTCTCTCTCTCTCTCTCTCTCTCTCTCTCTCTCTCTCTCTCTCTCTCTGTAAACAGTTCCAATTTGGATGTGGAAAAGTGAAGCACTCCAGGGAGTGAGTCAGGGCACATTTAAAGCACTGTAGAAAACACCTCTGAGATTTTGTGTGTGTGTGTGTGTATATGTGTGTGTGTGTGTGTGTGTGTGTGTGTGTGTGTGTGTGTGTGTGTGTGTGTGTGTGTGTTTGCTCTGCTGAGAGAGAGAGGAAGTCGGCGTTCTTTGTTTTCCATAAATCACGGACAAGGGTTTCTTTGAAGCATATGGAAGATCTTTGCATTTACTGTAATGTGTGTGTGTGTGTGTGTGTGTGTGTGTGTCTATGTGTGTGTGTCCATCCAGCTGGGGCTTCATCTACAGCCAGAATCATTAAAACTAATTCAACTCATTTACTTTCCTGGAAGCTGCAGAAGAAGTTGGTGTTTCGATCATTACTTCAGGACGCAGATTCAGTGAAACGTTCCTGGAATTCATTCCTTCTTTACCAAATGAATCGATGCTGAGTCTAAATGGAAGCATCTGTTTATGAGGAGGGCCATGTTCAGAGTTGTTATTGAAGCAAACAGCATGTGGGCGCTAATCAAGACTACCGGGACCCCACACATGGTCTAATTAGTCCAACATTGGGATAACGGTCACATTCAACAGGACTTCACTGAGCTCTGGGCTGTGTGTGGGTGTGTATGTGTGCCTCCTGCTGTGTGTTTAGGGGACTGGGACGGCCATGTCCAAAAGAAAACCTACTTCTGTGGTCATTAAATCATTTGACATGTTTGGATCACTCTCCTGCTTGAAGTTCTCGTGAGCTCGACCAGATTCAGAACTGAGCAGTTTGATAGTTTTTTGCTGGTTAATGCTCACAGTGATCTATGTCTGAACCTTCAAGCAGAACAATGCCTCTCACTTAGGACATGAAGCAGTGAAGAAACAGGTGCAGATGGTTCCAGATGATCAGGTGATTCGTTTACTGCTGATGCTGAATGCTGAGTGATTGGAATCCCTAAGTCTAGAACCTTTTATCCTTAGACACTGCAGCCTGGAGCACTAAAACATTTGTTCCCATTTCTTTCATTTATCCTCAAAGATCCATCCATTATCTGCCGCTTGTCCCAAAGCGGGTCGCGAAGTGCTGGTATCAACCCAGCGCACACAGGGGCGGGCAGGGGGCGCAACCTGGACAGGTCGCCAGCCCATCGCAGGGAGGAGCGGGACGGGAACAGCACCTTGCTCAAGGGTACCTCAGGGCAACCCCTTTGGGAAGGGGTCCAAACCCCCGATCATGTGGCCGACTATCCTCAAAGATAAGTTTATTAAATATAAAATAGGACGCACCAACGTGATTCCTTAGCAACACATAAAGAAATAAGGGGCTCAAGACTTTTGCACAAGACTGCTTTTTAAGAGAAAATAAAAGGGTGTTTCTGATATAAGCTTTTAAAGTAAATAGATCTCCCAGAAACGGATACATGCTGAGCGTTTTGGGACTTCATCCCATGATCAGAAGATAAGCAGATTTGAGTACCGAACCAATAGGCTCACTTTCACTTTCGTGTTCACTTTCACTTAATAGGTTACCTAGGATTGGGCGCTGGACGCATGGCTCCTTATTGACAATAAGTGGCTTCCAGGTTTTATGGTCACTTTCAAACATGCCACCACTGTTGTAGCAACACCATTGGACAGTGGGATGCAGGGATGCATCATACCTGCCCAATGGATGTGTGGTATCAGGCCACACGATGCTTGTGTGAGCTGGACTCTGAACAGACTTTGAGCTCTGTTTACGGGCGGTTGCGATGTGTTTGTCTCTTGTGTCACAGCCGCTCATGTGCCTGTGTGTGTGGGTGTGTGTGGAGCACAGTGGACTCTTGTCGTGAGATGAGATAACTCGCTGTTTTGTGTTATTCATGAGCAACCGCCTCCGTGACCTCTGACAGGCAGTGGACAGTCGACGCTATTATGGTGAGGCCTTCAAAATAGGGTCCAAAATCAGGGATAAAGTGCACCTCTACGGTGTTATATGTTGGTGAATGGTTGTGTATGTGTGTTGTCACGTGGTAGTTTATGGTTGTGTATGGTTGTGGGTCATTGTCTGCGGTGCTTTGTAGTGTATTTGGTGTATGTGTGACATCATAGGGTAGTTTATAGATGTGTGTGGTTTTATATGGTTACGGGTCCGTGTGTGTGTGGTGTGCTATGATTGTGTGCTGTAAGGGTGCTGGTCTAGTGGTGAGTACTTGCCTATGGACCTACATTTACATTTACATTTACCGTATTTAGCAGACGCTCTTATCCAGAGCGACTTCCATGTCCTGATTACAGGGACAGTCCCCCCTGGAGACGCTCAGGGTGGGATCTTGATAGGTGAGTATCCTACCACTAGGCCACCACCACCCACCTATGGCTCAAGAGGTCCCAGGTTTGAATCCCACCTCTGCTTTTCCTGCTGGGTCCCCTAGGCAAGACCCTTAACCTGAGTGTCTCTCCAGGGGACTGTCTGTATCCAGGACATGGAAGTCGCTCTGAATAAGAGCGTCTGCTAATTGCCGTAAATGTAAACGTAACTATAATTGTCAGTAGCTTTTTAGCCAGTAACCTTCAGAAAGTATACCTGCCTTCAGAAAGTATAGACTGAATCAGCTGGTGAAGGACTCGAAATCATTTCAGCTGAAATTAAGTCAGAGGCTTTGAACTGTTGAGCAGAACTGAAATGACAGGGTCCAACACAATAGGCCCACTGCGAGCTGTCAATCATGTGAGATCACCCGGCAACAAAGAAAGGGGCACGCGACCCTTCATGTGCTTGCTAGGATGGTGACATCATGCTTGCGGAGAGTGCGCTGTGTGTGAAAGTGTCCCGTGAAGAGGTCCAGGCTCTTGGTTTTATGACTCTATGGCTTCTAGTTGGAGGCCGTGGCTTCTGCGGTCTGCAGCTCGACCGAGTCCATTACAGAAAAAACAAACCCCACAACGGCCATAAAAGAAGGGAATGTGGAGTTCAGTGGGTGAACAAAAGCACTGGCTCCAGCAGCAGCAGTGCAGGAATAGGTTCTGGCTCCTCCAGGAGCCGCTCTAGCACTGAGGTTCCTGTGTGTGTGTGTTTGTGTGTGTGTGTGTGTGTGTGTGTGGTTTTGCAGTTTTCAGTAAACTCTTCAGAGAAAATGCTTTAGAAACAACAGCCCTCTGCGAGAAACACACTCCCACAGCACCACACCCTGAGACGGAGTGTGTTCTGACCCAGTAGCTGATCTCGCATGTCCATTTGCAGGAGTGTGACACGGGGTCATGGGACTACATATCAAAGCTGCACTGCTATGTGTGTGTGTGTGTGTGTGTGTGTGTGTGTGTGTGTGTGTGTTTGTGTGTACTGCAATCCTGTAAAGCTTTGGAGTAGCAGGTGCAGAGGGCTCTATCCACACACACACACACACCCTTACACTGAAAGGTTCACAAGCACACACAGCAATGTTTGAAAGATGAGAATATCAGAGTCAGTGGGTAAAGCTGTTGGTGTAGGATGCACGTGTGTGGGGGGGGCTGTTGTCGGGGTGGTGGGGGGAGGTGGGGGTGTATGTGGTGTGTGTGCTCTATGGAGGGGTTGGGCGTCTGAAAGAAAAAGTGATGAGTCACCAAATTTCCCAAAATTCCCCCTCCCCCGTCCTGCCTTACGGGAAATGGAATGCATTTTCCTTTTTTTCCTTTTCTCTCCCTCTCACTCTCTCACCCCCCCACCCCCCATCACCACCACCACCACCACCCAACCCCGGCTGCTCTTGTCTTGTGTGGGTCAGGCTGTGGGTTAATGTTTGTCTGTAGGAGTGTTTCATCTTGGAGTGTGTGTGCATGTGTGAGGGGTGTAATTATACAGGGCTGCTGGCCCATGGAGGGTGTTTGCAGTGTGGGACGCTGTGGAATGGGTGCTTCGCCGCGCCTTTCTGACAAAAGCCGCCTTTGTTGTGCGTCCAAAACCGTAGGCCTGCTTTCATTCCTTTAATCTCCACACTTCACCTCCTCGCTCTCACAGCAACGCAACTTATAATAACTATAATGTCTTACAGAAAAATCAGTCTCGAAATACTCCACCCAGAAGAGGTCGATCAGCCAAGACATGTTCAGAAGCCCAAATCACTTTCCTTTAATGGAACAAGGAGGATAATGTGGATAATAAACACTAGAAATAGTGTCAATAGTCACCCAAATGTTTTGTGCAAAAGTATGAAGTACCCTTCATTTCTTCATATTTTCCTTCCAAATTTTCAGACTTTCTTGGATTTTTAATGTGGAGGGACAGTTCTCCAGATCTTCCTGAAGGACAGTGTTGTTGTCTCTCATTTTCAGTCCAGTCTCTGTAGCTGAGCAGTTCTCCAGATCTTCCTGAAGGACAGTGTTGTTGGTTCTCATTTTCAGTCCAGTCTCTGTACCTGAGCAGATTCAGGAACAGTGTGAGATCATCTCCACAGAGAGAGCAAAAAGGCAGCTGAGGTCTATATAAGAGCTTTGGGACGTCCTTCAAGAAGCCTGGAGAAGTATTCCTGACTTAAAGGAAGGAGCAGGTCTAAGAGAGTTGAGGCTGTGCTGAAGAATAATGGTGATGGTACTGAATATGGACTATGGAATATGGAAAGCTGGTTAGAATGAAACTCTCTTCGTGTTATAAACACAAACGTGGTATAAAAACAGTGGAGAACCGGCACAACATGTGTCAGCTATTGTAAAAGACTTTCTTCCTCCTTTGCCCACAGCGGATCATCTGTCTCCAGTCTCCATGCCTTCCTGTCCTCTGCATCTTCCTCCACCACACCGAATGCCTGCATGTCCTCTCTCACCACTTCCATGAACCTCCACTTTTGTCTTCTACTCTCACCTGGCAGCTCCAGCTTCATGTGAAAGACTAAGAAGTTTAATTGAAATTCATCTGCTCTTAACTCCTTCATGCTAATGCTTTGTTCCTTCCGTTTGTTTTGAAAAACGGTCAGAGAAAACCACCAATCATGAGCGTTTGTAACAATAAACTGGGAGTTTAATGGTTTGTGGTGAACAGAAGATTTTAGAGAGCAAGGTGGGGAAACGGTGACGCTCTCATGAAAAATCTCTTCAGCAGCTGCAAACTATCAGCCTCTTCCTTCTCTGTTCCTCCAGCGTCTCTGCCTCGGCCAGATTCTTTCTAAATTAAATCCGTTCGGCTTCTGCCTGCACTTCTGAAGGTCCTGCATGTTTCTGTCCCATGAGAGATGCAGTAACATGGGTGCCATTTAGCTGGAAAGTTGGGGAGTTTCCCTCCTTTTTGGCCAAGATTCCCGAATCGCTGCCAAAGAATGAAGCAGCCTTTGACCCAGTAAGCAGAGAAGCACAAAACTCAGTTCCTAAGCTCCACACGAGGGAAAATGTTCATCTTATAAGCAGTTGGAGCCACTCAAACGTCTTCTTCTTCTGTTTGCTGCTTAGGTAATGTCAGGATTGTCAACATTACAATATTTAAAATGAGTTTGAAAGGCTGGAAAATTCACCCGTTAGGCAGCTAACAAGTCAGGGCTTCCCTTCTTTACATTTAAATGAAATTAATTTAAATAAAATTGCTTTTCATGTAGATACTGCAGCATGAGCATGAGCTGGCAATATGCCTGGGTTTTTAAAGGCTTATATGCTCATGCATCCAGTTTTATTGTAACCCAGTTTTAATTACTTAATAAGTACTGGTAGATACTACATTATTTATAGCATTTAGTGAATCATTTATAGTAGATTCTGAACCATTTGTGGTACATAATGAATCATTTATAGTAAATTCTGAACCATTTGTAGTACATAATGAATCATTTATAGTAGATTCTGAACCATTTGTTGTAGATAATGAATCATTTATAGTAGATTCGGAACCATTTGTTGTAGATAATGAATCATGCATAGTAGATTCTGAACCATTTCTAGTAGATACTGGATCATTTATAGTAGGCTCTAAACCATTTTGCAGAACAACTGAACCATGTATAGTAAAGACAATAACAAGTGCTTAGATGAATGAATGAAGGATAAGTCTGTCGTTTAAAAGGCCGTTATCTTTGCTAAGGCTCATGGGCAATTACACATGAAGTTTGTAGCCTGTGGCAGTTCGCCAAAGCTTAGATGTTAAATTTATATACATAAGTGCTTTAGAGGATGGGTGCATAATAAGTACTTAGAGATCAAAGCTAAAGAGATTACACAAGAGTAGGGGTAAGGAGTGCAGAAAGACAGAGAGAGAGAGAGAGAGAGAGAGAGAGATGTTTAAGATAATACACTGGAAGTCAGGAAGTTATAGCTGGTGCATGTCTTAACCTCAGATTGAACTGCAGCTCTGAGTTCAAAGTTCAAGGGTAGTGTTAGCACGTGATGACATCTCTGTTGGAACACTGCTGCAGGTGTGAACTCACACACACACTCACACACACACACACACACACCTGGGCCTTGTTTAAACCTGTAATTACCCCTCCCTTGTCTCATAGACACATGCACAAATACCGTTTTTTTAGAGCGAATTTTGAAGATTACGGTAAATAATAGATCGTATACATCTATACAACACTGTGCAAAAGTCTTGAGCCCCTCTCACATCTTTAGATTTTTTTAGGGATTCACTTTGTTGGTGGAAAAATACAATTTTATGTCCCAAACTGTCTTACCTCTGGCTTATTGAGCCGATTAAATGAAAGAAATGGGAACAAAAGTTTTAGTGCTCCATGCTGCAAAGTGTCTAAAGATACAAGGTTCTAGATAAAGGGGTTTCACTCACTCGGCGTTCAACAGAAAAACGAATGCCCTGATCATCTGGAATCATCTGCACCTGTTTCTTCACTGCTTCATGTCTTAAGTAAGACCCTTTGTTCTGTTTGAAGGTTCAGACGTAGATCACTGTGTGGATTAACCAACACAAATAATCCACTGAAATCAGTTAAGAAAAGGGCCTCAGTTGAGACCCAGACCATTATGCCTCCTCCACCGAACCTGAATGATGGTACTACGTCTTCTGCTAGGTGGTGTTCTCCTTGCATGCACCAATTCAGAATTCAAGGCCACTCCAGCTGACACTTGGCACCGCACATGGGCTTGTGTGAGCTTCTCAGATGTGGAAACCCAATTCATAAAGCTCCCAAAGTGCAGATGATGTGCTGATGATGCTTCCAGTGGCTGTAGTAAGTGATGCAACACAGGATAGGTAATTTAGTTCTTCATTCCTTTTCTCCAACATGCTTTCATTTCACAATAACAGCACTTAAAGTTAACCAGGACAGGCCTAGCAAGGATGAAATTCACAGGGGTGTTGCTGAAACCCCTGATCTGCACAATTATCCCAGATCCCTTTGGTCATATAGTGTATATTTATGTTACAGAAAAAGGTTGGGGTTGTGTTTCCTCACTTAAATTTAGCAAGATAAAGTAATTCTATCTTTCTTCCTGCCTTTCTTCTTTCCTTCTCTTCCACTCAGCTCTCAGGCCTTATTCCGATGTGCACCAGCAGACCAGGGTTTGGTCTCAGCCTGCAGCTGCTTCCTTATTATTCCACATGGCTTTATCTGTCCATCTTAACATCTCTTCATCTGTCTAGCTCTAGTTTAGCCCTTCTTTACTGCTCTCTCTCTCTCTCTCTCTCTCTTTCCTTCTCTGGTCTGACCTGGGTATCAGTAACATCTGGAACGGCAGACACCACATTTGGACCACAGCTGGAACATCAGAGCTCTATAAAAGACCAGGAAACATGTGGGCTGGAGTGATGGGGAGTCTGAGAGACATGAAGCAGGACAAACATAATGAACAGGAGAACAAATACCCGCCACTTCTGGGAAAAGGGCATGATCTTTGCCATCAGAAAGAGAAAGTAAACAGCAGAAGGACGATCATGTGAGAGTGTGATGGCAGGCAGCCGAGTGTGCACCCCCTGTATCTTCAGAAGCTCACCGTCCCATGCAGAGATAACAATCTGACAAGCATTAAAAATCAGAAGATTTACATAATTAAAAGCGAAACATTAACGTGATCGTAAAGTTCAAAAAGTCACTTATATGATATAACACAGTTATATGTGCTATAAAATCAATTACGATCATCGGGTATTATTGATTATGAACTTCTATTGTTAGATGAATTTGTATATTTGCACATTAAATACCAGTTGAGCGAAATAATACTTTGTGTTTCATGAAGCTTTCAGGTAGACAAAACCATGTTTGTCCTTTGTCCTCACATCTCAGTGGAGCTCTGGTGGTGGATGCAGAGACGGTAAACGGCAAATCGCTGAGTAAGGAAAACCTGCAACAGATTAAGGGGAAAAACCACCGATGCTTTCCCTGAAGCAGCACTTGAGTCCCTAATGGGGAGCACACAGAGGCTCCTGGAAGCGGCTGCACTTTCCACAGGTCTGGGATCAGTTTTCGTAACCCAAACCCCAACATTAGATAATCGAGACGATACAGACTGGACCACAGAGCTGACCGCAGATCAGCAGTAGCAGACAGAGGAGAAGGAGTGTAAACATGGCAGAAATGCTGAGTCAGCTGTCGAGGCAGGCTGACTATAACTCTCTCCTGAGGCCGATACACACACACACACACACACACATCTGGATTCCCAGCAAAACACTGTAGTTATCACTGCTGAGAAGAATTGCGAGAGTCTTTTTCGAGGTCAAGGTAAGTGTGGGTTTAGTGGTGTACGCCTTTGTGTTTCGCCACTCAGTGCTAACATCCTGGCACACACTCATGTACAGTGCATTCGAAAAAAGTAATCACAGTGCTCCACTTTTTCCACATTCTGCATTCAAAATGACCCATAATAGTGAAAAAGGTTTGCTTGAAACTTTTGCAAATGTATTAAAAATAAAAAACAAAAACAAAACATGTGCCTAAGTGTTCACAGCCTTTGTTCAATACTTTGTTGAAGCACCGTCGGCAGCAATTACAGCCTCAAGTTTTTTTGAGTTTGATGCTACAAGTTACCTTGTACACACCTGTTTTAGGGTCGCTTCTCCCGTTCTTCTTTGCAGAACCTCAAGCTCCATCAGGTTGGATGGGGAGAGTCAGTGCACAGCCATTTTCAGATCTCCAGGGATGTTCCATCGGTTTCAAGTCTGGGCCACTCAAGGACATTCACAGAGTTGTCCCGAGGCCACACCTTTGTTACCTTGGCCATGCTTAGGGTCATGTGGAAAAAGTGAAAAGAGCGCTGTGAATATTCGAAATCTCCATAAAGTCACTAATCACAGGCAGCCATCTGTGCAGATGATACGATCAGTGAAGAGTATTCTTATCTGAAGCCAGTTTAACAACATTGCCTTTACAGTTCACTTGAATCAGTACATTTTATTTTCTGTTTGCTCACTTCCTGTACCTCTTCTGATATGCAAAGCTTCCATCTCAGTATATTTGACTCAATAAATCAACATTCAGATCAGGAGAGTGAAAAGAAGGATTAAATCAAACCTGAAATTTTTTGACAGCCAATTTACAGCCCAAAAACTTTGGGCCAAGCCCAATTTGACCTGAACGGGATCAAACCGGGAAACACACGACTGATTCTGAAATCGTCTCCAAATCCAGACCGACCCATGATGAAATTTAGAGTCCAAACCCAATCCAGTGCCTCGTGAAAGATGTAAAAACCCAAAGCCAGCTCAAAAAAACAATTCTAGATTCATCATTATGTTGGGAGCCTGATCCCACCCTGAACCAGATCAAATTTAGTCCAAATCCAATCCGACCTAAACAGCATCGTTAAGTTTTGAGTTCATATCTGCCCCAAACATGCCCTTTTATGTCCAAAACCCACCCCAAGCTTAACGGAATTCAAGAAAACCGACCCTAGCTTAAGAAGAAAAAGTCTGAAGCTGCCCTGAGCAAACTGTATTCACTCAAAATGCCAAATAGTGCCAAAATTAAAGTGCAAAACCAAGATATAATAAAAATAAAACGCTTTTTAAATCCAAATTAGACACTGCATTGATGAAATAGTTGCACTTAATGCAAAAGACTAAAAGCCAGTCGTTGATAGACACATAAAGCTTACATTATAAGATAATGAATAGTCTCAGTCATGGTTCACTGAGTCATGTTTTCTCACCAAAACAAGTAATAATGAGATTTATCCCTTTAGCACAGTAAAATGAGATTAATTTCATGCCAAGTCAACGAGAGGAATCCAGATTTAAGTGGGAATAGTCGTGGGTCTATGCATGCATGCATTCTCATCAATTCTCATTGTAATCTCATCACTGTCATTGGTGCATCAAAGCAAACAGAATTACCACAGTTTGTTTGAGGCTTTGATTAAGTACAGTGTGTTTACTTTCATCTTTCCAGGGATGACTTTGTGGTTGCGGTTCTGTACACATCAGCCATGAAAATAAGACCTTTGAAGGTGTGATGTAGTATCCTTTAAGTGTTGTAAGCCGTGAGGTGAGGACATAGATCGGACTAGTTTGCCCAACACACCCCACAGGTGCTCAATCGGACTGAGATCTTGGGAATCTGGAGTTAATACCTCATGTTCTTCAGACCTTACTGCAGTGTGGCTGTACTTGGTCTGCAGCAACAGGCAACATCCACATGAATGCTACTAGATTTCCTAGCAGATCATTGCCCAGAGCATCACACTGCCCCTTCCAGTATGACTTTTCCTCCCATATTGCATCCTTGTACCATCTCTGCATAAGCTTAACACACCGTCATGTGACGTGTGTAGTATGTTGGTGTTAAGGCCCTATAGTGGACTACAATAATATCATTTCTGCTTTGTTTGTTGGCAGTGGAGGGGATTAAATGCCACACCCAACCAAAAAGAAGACTCTATGATCATTTTAACTCAGAAATAAGAAGGCAGAGTTTGGAAATGACTTTAACACGTTCTCGCTCATTTTCTGAGCCACTTGTCCTGATTAGGGTTGCAGGCATTGGAGTCTATCCCAGCTCACACAGGGCAAAAGGCGGGGACACCCTGGACAAGCCACAAGTCCATCACAGGGCAGACATAACGACAAATACACTCACACACACACCTAGGGGACAATTTAGCATCTCCAATCCATCTGACGTGCATGTTTTGGATGGTGGGAGGAAACCGGAGCAGAACATGCAGGCACCATCCCACCTGGGAATTGAACCAAACACCTTCTCGCTGTGTCACCCACCTGGAGAACAGATGACCATACGGCGGGTGGAGATGTTTAAATACTGGGGGTTATTAGCTACCAGATGTGACAGGATGTAATTCAATTGAGCAGAAAAAGCAAAAAAAAAAAAAAAAAAAAGGTGCTTATACACTGAACCTCCTATTAAGTGCTCGTTATGCATGATCTTTTAGTAGAATGAGGGCTACAGTGTTGAGTCAACTCTGGTGAATACACAGCTGTCTGGCTTTTTCTGTCTCTCTTGACAACCTTCTGCTAAAAGCTTTAAAAACAGCAGATCACAAAGGCTGATTTGAAGCGCTTTTTGAGTAAAAAGGGTCCCAGAACAGGAAAACACAGAAGCAGGATTAAGTTGCTTCTTATTTACTTCAGAAGCTCTTTCAGGCCTCCATATGCCCAGCGAGTGCTGTTGCATATTATGGGCTTGACAATGGCAGCATATCACGTTGCTGAGATGAGTATGCCCACCTGGTGCCTCAAGGGGAGGGTACCGGGCCATAATGATAGGGACACATGGTGAGATGCTCCCAGTAGAGAGCAACACACACACACACACACACACAGACACACACAAGTGGGCCACAGTGAGTCACCTCTCGCTGGCCATGTGCTGCCACTGTGTGGGTGGATGTGTGGGTGGATGTATATGTGTGTGTGTGTGTGTGTGTGTGTGTGTGTGTGTGTGTGTGTGTGTGTGTGTGTGTGTGTGTGTGTGTGATTGAATGAATGGGGAATGTACAGTTGACTCACAATCCCATTGCTGCCGCTGCACTCACACAGAGCCAAAGGCAACATTCATAAAAGCTCACCTGGTTTCTCCTGCACACCTGCTCAACTGTGCAACAACAAGGTCGGTTCTAGACACTTTAAAAAGCATGTTATGCTAAACAGAGCACCTTGAACAAATCATCATTAGCTTTGAGTCATATTGACTCATCATAACTCAAAAGCTTACAGTCGAGTTTATTACACAACAGCAGCAAAATAACATTACTGGAAGAATTGTTGAGAAATGGATATTTGATATAACTGTAATGTACAGTAACGTGCAAGAGTCCCTCATTTCTTCTTTATTGAGGAACAGTTCTCCAGGCTTCCTGAAGGACTTCCAATGTTTTTGGCTTTCATTTGCAGTCCAGTCTCAGCCATGACATGTTCAGAGACAACTTTCAGGAGTCTTCAAATTGTTAGATAGATAGATAGATAGATAGATAGATAGATAGATAGATAGATAGATAGATAGATAGACAGACAGACAGGCAGGCAGGCAGGCAGGCAGACAGACAGACAGATAGATAGATAGATAGATAGATAGACAAATATCTGTGTGTGTGTGTGTGTGTGTGAGAGAGAGAGAGCATGTGTGTGTGTGTGTGTTTGTGTAATCAAATCAACAAACATGATCAGCCCTGGTTTCGAGGCTTTGATTGAACCCAGAGTGTTTTTACTTTCATCTCGGCAGGAATAACTCTGCGGTCGCACCTATACGTTAACAGTCCTGAGTCACTCCACTCACCACGCCGCTGCAGCCTCTCATCTCGCCTCCTGTTACATAAGACTACTGACAAAATCAAAGTGCCCAGACCCGTGTTTGTTTGTTTTCTCAAGTCCACTTCCTCGAAGGATACTTGCACTGGCCAAAGTTCTGACTCAGGCACTATTAGCTGCTAACACGCTATAAAGACTTTAACAAGCACGCCATCAGAGAGGCCCGCTGCAGGAAACAGCGTCCAGGGAGAAAAGGGTGGTCAAGGTTTGCGTGCAGCTGCAGTAGCCAGATGCCTCATTTTCTTCACCCTTGCCGAGTGCCGGGGTTTTCATGAACTTGTCTTTAGCAGAGCAGTAAATCCGACAAGCGCAGCACTGTGCAAAAGTCTTGATTTAACTTCTTTATATGTTCTAAAAAATGTAAATCCAGTTATCTTTTTCTCTTTTCTTTCAGCTGCTCCACTTAGAGTCACCATAGTGGATCATCCATCGTCCATGTCTTCCTGTCCTCTGCATCTTCCTCTTTTGCCACCTGTGTCCTCTCTCACAACATGCATAAACCTCCTCTTTGTCCTTCCTCTTTTCCTTTTTCCTGGCAGCTGCATCCTCAACATCCTTCTCCTGATATACTCCTCGTCTCTCCTCTGGACACGTCCAAACCAGCACAATCACACTCTGATTTTGTTTCCATCCAACCTGAGTTGTCCCTGTCTCCATATTGAGCTCTGCTACACCGCCTGTTTCGCCACCATCTCAAACCCATATAGCACTGCTGGTCTCACTGTCCTCTTTGTAGAATTCTAACTTACTAGACAATATTTGGTTTGACCACTGTTATTCTTCAGCACAGCCTCAAAACTCTTAGACCAGCTCCGTCTTCAGGAACACTTCTCCAGGCTTCTTGAAGGACATCCCAAAAATCTTTGGATTTTGCTTCCTTCTGGAGTGGAGATGATCCCACACTGCTTCTGAAGCTGCTCAGGTACAGGCACTGCACTGAAAATGAGAGACAAAAACGTTGTCCTTCAGGAAGAGCTAGAGAACTGTCCCTCAATAATACATTAAGCTCACAAGCAAGTCTGGAAATTTGGAAGCAAAATAAGAAGAAATAAGGGACTCAAGACCTTTGCTCAGTATAGGACATGGCAGTTTTGGTCCAAGCGATGGCTGGAACCATCAATCTTTTCTTGGGTTGGACTGTTTGCTCTGTCTGCACACCTGCAGTCTGGCTGAGCCTCATCATGTTTGCTTAGTCTGCACACCTGAAGTCTATAACACATGAGCTCACGTCTGGAGCTGAGGTGTTTATAACTTGAAGCTACCTCGGGATTTTCTCCAAAGGCCTCGCCCATCGTCGGTCCCTTATCCTTATGCTCCTTTTTGTTTTTTCACACATTTGGCCTGAAGCTTTTGGGACGACGTCCCATTCGCTGCCTGCATTCCAACAGCTTCCGGGCACTGGGTGGCTTGGGGTGTGGCCTTGCATAGCAAACATTCTTCATTCTCAAGCAGCATTCTGCTTTTCACCAGAGACGTCTGCCTGAGACCTGCCACTACAGAACATACTTGATACACTTGGACAACATTGTGTCCTTTATTGACTTGTGACTCACACCATCAGCACTGCTCAAACTAAATGCCTTTTAGAACTTTTAAATACGTCTGTTTCACTGCATGAACGTGGTTAATTGATTGGCAGAGGTGGAAGGGGAGCAAACTTTGGATTTACTATAAGTCCCTATAGGAACATCATCTGGCAGCAGTCAGACAGGTATTTTAACCTGGTATATCCTTTGATGAAGCTTTCATATATATAACATATATGTATACCCAAATGCTATCCGACACCCATTTTGTCTCGTCCATGTGCATGCGTCCTGTATTGGATGCCTGTGATCTTGCAGGACCCAGACAGAGACAGTTGGAGAAACTGCTAAATCCATTCAGCAAAACTGCTGGATTTTCCCTCCGCATAAACAACTAGGTCATGACAGATGAGGCTGCCATGTTTTTCCACTTCCAAACCAGATAAGGTTCTCAGTATGATGGAAATGCTGGTGTGTTTGTACGGTGGATTAAGTGTGGGGAAACCACCGAAGATCAGAGTCATCTTTGGATAACAGCCAGCAGTCCCATGGCAGAACTTTCTACACTGTGATCGCCTGAGAACATCTCCATTATGGCTTCTGGGTGAAGCGGATGAAGAGAACAGGAAAAAAAAATGTAAGGATGGCAAGGAAAGAAATGGGGAAGCTTTAAAAAGGGGAACTGGCAAGGAGTTGCAATAAATAAGTGAGCTTTGCTCTCTATTCTTGCTCTCTCAGCCAAAATCCCCAACCCTCCTTCCTCCAAACGTATTAGTCACAGATCCTCAGTGGGTGAGTAAAGCTTCCACCTACAGCCACCCATCCTAAGGACCTCTCATCCGCCCTGCTGTAGTCCGCTGTGAAAGGGGGGATTAGGGGGTGGATGGGGTGCTAAAAGTCCTTTGTTGACAGTGAGAGGAGAATGATTCTTCCAAAGAGAGAGCAAAAAAGCTTGGGGGCCCAGAAAATCATCTACGACCAGAAAGGTCACACCTTGAGATTTTTTTCCCTTGACTATAGTCTCCTTTACCTCCACTTTGCTACTCAACAGAGTAAAGTTCACAGCATAATAAAAATTAACATACAAGACAGCAGTATAAGGATCAAGGTCAGAATCAGCTTTAATGGCCAAGTGTGTTAAACACACCAGGAATTCATTTCCGGCTGCTGGTGACTCACTGGTGTTTAAATAATATACACAATACAGAAATTACACAATTTACACACACACACACACACACACACACACACACACACACACACACACGCGCGCACACACACGTCATTGCGTATTGCTGAGAAGGGAAGGGATGGTCATTGTGAAGACACCACAACACACATTAACTTACTTTCTCTGTATTTAACCAACTCCCCCAAGAGGAGCAGTGGGCAGCCATATCCAGCACCCGGGGAGCAGTGCTGGGGACAGTACCTTGCTCAAGGGTACCTCAGGGTAACCTACTGGTCTAGGACTCGATCTTTCGATCAAAAGGTCAAGTCCATGACCACTATGTCACCACTGAACCAAAGGGAGGTCTGTGCCGATAAACTGAGACAGAACAACGCTGTGCAGTATAGTGAAGTGAAAGTGACTATTGTGCTGTGCCCAGGAGGCAGCGTTGGGGATGGTACCTTGCACAAGGGTAACTGAGGCTAACTCTTCATCATGGGGCCTTGTCCCAAATCACTAGACCACCACTGCCCACCATAGTACAAATAAATAGTAGGTATACTATATATAACATATACAGGTATATAGTATGTGGTATAGGGATCTGTGTTCAGTGGTTCATTATCATTTTCTAGTATATTGTCTACTTTTAAATAGTAAACATAGTATATTGTATGTAGTCTTCTTCTTTCGGCTGCCCCTGTTTAGGGGTCACCACAGCGGATCATTCGTTACCATTTGTTCCTGTCCTCTGCATCTTCCTCCTTCAAACCGAATTGTATACTATAGCCCATATATTATAATTGTATAGTGTATAGTATACTATAATATATAGGCCATGTGGCCTGTGTGCTGACGGGGTTCATCATTCCTCTTTATGTCTTTCTCTTTCGAGTGTCATGCCGAAGACAGAAGTTTGACTGGAAGTTGCCCTTGTAAAAGATGACAACCCTTCCAAAGGTGCCAGGGATGCTATATTGGAGCATAATGGCCTCGGGCCACAATACACGCGTGCATAAAAGAGAGAAGCAGAGACTGAGCTACATAAACAAACAGAGAATCTGGTCCCTGAGCGAACGAACACATGACCTCTGGCACATATTGGCCCGGATGGGAGGGACAGGAAGTGAAACTGACGTTAAGGTGTGCTCCCGAGCAGGTAGGCGGAGGAATAAAGAGAAAGAGAAAGAGAAAGAGGGGATGGCTAAGAACACACACTGGACGGGTCTAAATGAGGTGCAGTAATAGGAAGAAGGGGAGGGCAGATCAGAAAAGAAAGGCTGAGGTCTACGTGTACATCTGCATGCTATTCTGAGGATGTGGATCACGCTGAAGTGCAACACCACATGTCATCCCCGCCAACCCCATGATGGACGCTGCTGGGAATCAGACTGGGAAACAAAAAACCAGCCACACTGAAGTGAAGTGAACAGCAGTGAACCTGAAAGTGAAGCTTGAACATGAGAAATCAGGAGTTGCATTTTACAGCCACACGTCCACAGCATTAACTCAATGAACTTCCTGAATAATATACTCATTCTGTAACCATCCCCTGTCTAGATCTGTTCATGATTTTATTGCATATAAAATGTTTCTTTTCTAAAAATGAACATTTTCAAGAGACATGGGTGGATATTTTGTGAAATAGGCCCATCTAGTGTTCAAACCAGTTGCTTTTCTTCCAAAAAAAAAAATCTTTTTGAAAGACAAACCACCAGCCAATATTTCCTATATGAATTAAACATGAATTAAGTTAACTTTGATCATTTATCTCATGTATCTCAAGTCGAGGCTATTTATGTCATCTTTCTAGTAATGTCCGGTTCATTTTTAAAAGATGAACAGATTATGACAAGATATAACTACATTTTTATACAGTAAGTCGATTAAAATGACTGGTAAATGATACAAACAAGTTAACTGACAAACAACAACAACAACAACAGGAAAAGAACCTGTTGCTACGGCAACGTGGCCTCTATGAAACAACGCGAGAAGTTAACGCGTGGCGATGACGTAGCACGCCGACGTTGGAGTTTGGGCAGCTCCGAACAACAAGCAACAACAAGAAGAAAAACAGACTAAAAACGAGCTGTTTTTTTTGTAGGAAGGCACTTTTTGGGAGTTTGGCAGACGGTCCACCATGAGCGTGGACAAGGCAGAGCTGTGCGACTCCCTGCTCAGCTGGGTAAGGTTTGTTTTGCTCGTTGGAAACTGTTAGCTTAGCCACCGTATAGGCTAACTTAATGGGCACAGGTGGAATTTCTCCACTCCACTTTGTTTTAGTGACAAGATGTTGCTTTATTCCCCCAGTGAAGGACTCCATCATGTCTCTGACACATGTAGAATTTTCCTCTGACCCTCTGTTTTGAATGAATATCCATGTGACCACAGGAAAGCCATGGCACTGTGTTTTATTGTGAATTGAATTGAATTGAAAGTGAAATGCAGCCTCTACATTTAACCAACACACACACACACACATTTAAAGTGCCCGGGGAGCAGTGATGGGGGCGGTACCTTGATCAGGGGTTCCTCAGGGCAACCTAATGGTCTGGGATTTGAACCCACGACCTCCTGCTCCTGGGGCCTAGTCCCTAGACACTGGGCCACCACTGCCCAGCATTATAGCATGTAAAATGTTTAAATGTGATTATTGTGCTGAGAAACAAAAAGCAACTTTAGAAAACAGCTCTAGAAATAGCTGGATTGATCAACTGGCATTACACAACTGATCAAAGGTCTAAAACTGCAGTGCAGCACCTTCCTGTGGATCTGTAACCAACTGTTTGACATGTCTTAAAAAGACCCCAGGCAGTATTTAATATCCTTGCCAGACAGTCTGTACAAAAGCTGCTTTTTAAGGCACCATCTGCTGCCTGTTGATGCATCAACATATTTCAATAAACAGATCTTCTGATTAAAATGAATATTTCAGTCTACTGATCTGAAAGCTGACTTGGCACCTTTGGGGTGCAGGCGTGAGGGATGTTTGCTTATTTGAGTTCTGTATCTTTAACTTGCATGACAAGAACCACCATCCACCACCATTGTAAAGTGCCTTGGGGCAACTGTGTTGTAAAAGGCGCTATATAAGAATAAATTGAATTGAATTGAAGAACAAAAGACATTGTGGGGTATTTCGATCTCAGTAGATCATACAGATGTGCAGTTCACACTTAACGCACATAACATAAACCATAGCTGGGCAGCCTGGCCTAACTTTTAGAGAGGGGCTTGTGTGATGCCCGGGCACACCAGTTATTGCAGTTGACGCAGGCGCGAGATGATTAATTTGTTCTTTATAATTAAAAGTAGCCAATCGGTTGTGGCAGAGATTGCAGAAAACTGAAAATGATCCTAAGTTTAATCCTTGTACTAAAACAAATGTACTCATTTGTACTCAGACGGCTGCACTGTGTGGGTGTTAAATACGGAGGATGTATTTGGTTGGGGTTCACAGTGGCAATTAGTCACTTTCACTTTAAAAATAACATCGAAGCCATCTCAAACACTGCAGTAATTTAACCGAAGCCAGATCACATGTTTCTGAAATGAATATAAGGCCTGCTTTGTTTTTCCTTTCAAAATATCATCTTTTTTGGGCAGCTGCAGACGTTTCAGGTGCCATCTTGTACAAGCAAGCGCGACCTCGCCAGCGGAGTGGCCATCGCTCACGTACTGCACAAAATGTAAGACAACACAGTGTGTGTTCAGTCTTATTGGTATTCTCCTCTGATATCATTTAAAACATTTCGGTCTTGTTGGCTTTGAGTCTGTAAGTGTCCGAAAGTGAGTTTTTAATGTGTTCAAGAAGAGAGTGGTTAGCTGCCTGCCCAGGCATTCCTTAGAGTTAAGTTTTCTCCCTAAAGAGCACAGGTTGAATAGTCGTTTTATTAAATGTCTCTCTACAGTCCTAATACTTCAGTGTCCTTTCCAGCTCAGTGCACGTTCTTTTAGTTTCATCAAAATATTAAACATAACCTTTGTTAGTTGGGCTACAGAATGAGTTTCTGTCGTTTTCTCTCTTGATTTCACTGGTCAGCTGAAGAGTTTCTACAACTTGCTGGAAGTGTAATGTCAAAGCAGGGCCGGATCTGTGGCTTTTCACAATAAGAAGGGACAACTTTTCTATAGGAAGCACTGAAGCGCATGATAAAATCTAACCTATAGACTGTATTCTTGATCAAAAAGGCACAAGAGTTGTTCAGTTCCGTAACATGTAACATCCTCTCCTGCGTTCTTAGAGACCCTTCCTGGTTTAATGAGACATGGCTGGGGAGGATAAAGGAGGAGAGCGGAGACAACTGGAGGCTCAAGGTAGGTGAGATTTTGACTTCTCTTGCTGCAGCCTTTTCTGTCTGGAGAGGCAAAATGTGCCTCGCGCTGCTTTTTCACTCCAGTGGGAGATTGGTTCTGGGACCAGTGACATGCAGTTCTCTCTTAAGGGCCCACATTATGGAAGAAACAGCTTTATTTTCTGCACCCTTTTTAAAAGTCAAGATGCTTCATTTAGTAAGTAAACACTGTATATGGGAGATGATGGTACTCACCCATATCTTTAGCTCTATACATTAGTACTAAATGGGGGGGGCACTTGAAACTTCTCAGTTTTCAGAAACCCATTCGTTCAGCCTGCTGCCATTTTGCTCGTCTCTATCAGGCCGAAGCGATTAGGAGGTTTTAGCTTTTAGGATTTTAGAATTGGGCACAACACAGGATAGCCTAGCAAAGCTCAGTAATATCTTTTAAAGTTCAGTAATAAAAACATCCTTTTCAAGTGTGCTAGTGGTTAGGGACTAGGCCCCAGGATCCAAAAGGTTGTGGGCTCAAATCCCAGAACAGTAGGTTGCCCTGACGTAACCTTGATCAAGGTACTTTCGTCATAACTGCTCCCCGGGTGCTTCAAATGGATGCCCCCAACATCAAGGTGTGTGGCTGAAAAGTAGAGGTTGAAATTTGTTGTCTCTCACTGAGCGCCCTGTTTCACAATGACACGGATGGTCACTTTCACATAAAACCATATGGAGTGAAAATTAAAGAGTAGTTAATAAATTAGTATTAAAATAAGCACAGCAGATGATGGTAACGGTAAATAATTACACAGTTACTGCTAAAAAAAATCATTACTGCTGGGCATTTCTTGTTCAAAAAATTCTGGAAGTGCTTTATAAAACCTCAAAAAATACCTTTTAAAAATGTAAAAATGCTGAGATCCCAGAGGAGAGCTGGGGTATGTTTGGGGGCAGAAAGTGGTAGTTAGAGGAGGACTGGAAGACAGCTGTAAACCCATGTGGATTTAAAATGACTCCGATAGAGGCGCTTCAGATAGAGAGATCTAAACAAATCTCAACAAAGAAATCCTCCAGAAGTTTGAAGAAAGCTCAATAAAACCAGTCTTGCAGGAAGTATCTGTTGCCTGTAAAGACCTTGCAAATGGTGTGGAACAATCCCATAGTGCAGATGCTCATTACTGTTCCAACATAAATATATTATTTTACAAATTCACCATTCAGGTCAGTTCAAGTCTGTCTGAAGTCCTGTCTTACTGATGGATGTCTTGTGATCAGGCATTGTTGTTCTGTTCTCAGGTCAGCAATCTGAAGAAGATTCTGCAGAGCATGATGGAGTATTACCAAGATGTGAGTTGGGTGATCACGCCATCATCGATGAGCACCAAATACTGAACTACTCCAGAGCGAGTAAGAACACTTTCACGCTCTTGCAGGTACTGGGGCAGCCGGTGGCAGACGAGCACGTCCCGGATGTTTCTCTGATTGGAGAGTTGGGGGATGTGGTGGAGTTGGGCCGGCTGGTGCAGCTGGTGCTGGGCTGTGCAGTAAGCTGTGAAAAGAAGCAAGGTAAGAAGGTGATGGGTTGCGTCCTGCAGTGTTGTTATTTGACCTACCGTCTTCATCCGTGCGTCGGGAGATTTGTTTTTGTAATATGGAAGCAGGAAGATCCTTGGCTGAGTATGCTGTAAGCGTTCAGATATTAAGGTAAGAGGAAGTGGAGAAAAGCGAATGCCTAGAAGCCTGCAGTCATGCAAAAAAGAGCATTACGATGACCCAGGCGGAAAGGTGATCTGTTTCAGTTATTTCCTTTTGCCTTTTCCTGGGAATAGCTAGCTTGCAGACAGCACCAGAATTGGGCTTCAAGGAACTACTTCTACTTCTCATGCTCCTAGACCGGAAATCAGGACTGATGAAGATCCTGAATTGCACCTAAAAGAAAATGATGTCCAAAATGTTGCGTTTACTCATCTAGCCGTCGCTTTTATCCAAAGTCTCTTACACTTTAGATCACTCTACAGTGAATTGGGAGCTGAAGTGAGAGTATTAAGTGCTGAACAGTTTATTAATACAACATATAGCATAAATACTAAAAAGCAGCATCAGTCTGACGTTGTTTAGGCTTTACAATGCTGAAATTCACTACCAGAGAGATTAAATTAAATCTGGGGCCCATAAAACATGCTACATATACAATAAATTGCCACTCTGTCCATTCCACTGAGCAACATCCGTTTCTCTTCACCTTGCAGAGCACATTCAGCAGATCATGACTATGGAGGAGTCCGTCCAGCATGTTGTTATGACAGCCATCCAAGAGGTAAGCTTACTGCAGTAGTCTCAGCTCCATTTTTTCCTCGGTCCTCTGTTGCATTTCTCCTGGGTGCTGGCATGATGCGTCAGAGTACTCTTCCTCAGGGCATGGAGCAGTTTTGAAGAAAGCCCTGATCACTAATAGGCAAAACATTGGGATCTTTTGCTTTGTATGTCATCTCACCCACGATAGCAAACTGCCACGAGGGTTTATTTGGTTTTGTGATTATATGCAGCACCGTTGGGGGGGAAAAACAAAAGAGAGTGGTGTGAGGTTTCTCTTAGATAATATCGATGGCTGAGGTTTTCTCAAATGAGTCCGTTGGGGCTTTTCCACCAGCACCAGGAACTAAACACTGCAAAAAATAAATAAAAGACTTTATGGCAGTGACAAAGACAGCCCAATTGTGCGCAGTGGTTTTTCAGGCTCAGGTACAGTTCGGTTCACTTAAAGTGGAAGAACATCTCTTCACGGAGCGTCTCTGTACGGCGAAGTTCCTGGTGTTGGTGGGAAAGACCCTTAAGGGATCTTTCAAAGCCCCTATTGGAACGGGTTTGATGCTGTCTGGTTCCTTTGGAATGAGTGGGAGTGGTACTTATGATCCATATCCTCTAACTGAAAGTTTATAAAGGCATTTTCCATCAAAACAATTGTTTGTGGCTAGTTGCTAATGCAGTGTTTCAGTATGTTGGAACATTGCTGTGAGCATTTGGCTGCATGAAAGCATTTACGAGGTCAATAGCCCAGTGCTGGGGGTCCAGGCAGGGAAACCTTAGACTCATGTATGGCTGATCCAGAGAATCTTAATGTTTTATTTTAGGGGGGACCAGTTGTGTCAGCAGTTAATCATAAATGAGCTAAATTCACTAATTAGGCGTGTCTGGAGACCTTTGAACATTTTGGTTCCTCCACACCTGCTCTAATGTTCAGTTGCGTAATATTTCCTAGCAACCAGGGGCCAGCGGAGTGATATCGGGGTAAAAAAAATCCTGCTGTTAGATAGGACAGAGGTAGAGTGTTTTTCAAGCAGTCAGATTGGGAGTGAGATGAACAGGCTTGTAATGAATGGAAGTTAGGCCTGTTAAAATGACTTGATAAGATGCATAAATGGATTAAAATGAGTTCTGCTTAGTAATCGCTTTGCAGGTTGAAAGCCACGCTTTTCAGCTTCAGCCTTTAATAAAAGGTACAAACCCATACCAGCAGGATCTGGCTAAGTTACAGATTTCATATGTAAGAAGTAAACAAATGTTACTCAAGTAATTATCAAAGTACTCAATCGATTACTCGTTTACTAATGTATCAGCGGGTGAAAGGCTCTAATTGACTGTTTAAAGTTTGCTTATTTCTCCAAGAAGTAATGTCCGCTTTACCGCCGGCACAAAGGATCCTTAGATTAGTTTCCGTTTGTGTGCTTCACGCATGACGCCCTGTGGGATTGAGGTGTGATCTTTGGGATTTGCCCAAGTAGCCCCAGTAACTGTGCGTGTGTCCGTGTGTCTCAGCTGCTGACCAAAGAGCCTGTCGAATCTGGAAGCCCAGACACATATGGAGACTTCGACTACCAGGTATGCTCTTTCAGACCTGAACAGAAGCGAAGTCTTAATGAACGGATTTCAAATTCATTCGTTTCATCTAACTTGGTTAATTAGCCCATTGAAGTGTTTCTTATTCGTTTCAGTCATTAAAATAAAGTGCCGTGTGATCATTTTGATTCTTCTTTCCCTCTCCCTTTCTTCTTTACTTTGTCTGTTTTTCGTTGTCTTGTTTCTTTTTCACTTGCTCTTTCTTCTTTCTCTCTTCCTGTAAGTCGAGGAAGTATTATTTTCTGAGTGAGGAGTTGGATGAGAAGGACGACGCATCACAGCGGTGCCGGGAGCTGGAGCAGCAGGTGGGTGAAAGTCTCCGTGGTGCTGAATATGCACTACTCCACACCTTTTTCATCACCACAAGAGAGGATAATAAGCAAAACATGAAAATCTCCAAAAAAAATGTTACTAGAAGATGAGAAGAATCGGGCCCGCTCATTAGAAAGTGTTCACAGGAGTAAAGGCTGGCATGGGGGGGGGATCAGACAGAGGGCTCCCATCCCGATGCTGACCAGCATGGGTGCCTGTAAGCTGACATAACAGGCTTTCAGTCTGCCTCCAGGCAGATCTGTCCTATGACCTTGTGTTAGAGGAAGCACGTTGTTGCCTCCCTCTCAGCTTGGTAGCATCATGTGATGGGGAGACCCAGCAGCTTCTATAAGATTTGCAAAGTAGACTTGTTTTAAAAGCACAAATATAGAAATTGGGTTAATTCCACTTCGTTGCATCTCATGAATGCCGTGTGTTTATTGTCCACGCCGCTGTCCATTGCTGTGTAATTGGACTGGCATGTTTGTCCCTGGCTTGCCTGCTGGGTTTGCTAAATGAGAGATGAGGAGCACCATTACAAAGCCTAGCCATCTACTTTCCAGTAAATTCTGTTGGAGATCAGAGCTCTCCATTTCAAAAGATTAACATCAAAGCTTTTAAGATCATGAAGTATTGAGTAACCATGGTGATGTATCCTTGGAGTTTGGCTGGGAGCAAGAAAAGCTGGCACCCACCCCAGACCCCCAAAGCCCTGTCTCTGAGGAGTCTGGGACATGGAGACACATTACCCTGGGAGAGGTTTTAGGGGATTACCTCTGCTTTTTGGCAGTGGTGCAGAATGAGGAGATATTCGAATTAAGCGTAACGTTGGACTGAGAGACGCTCCTAGACATCTTCTTTAATCCACTTTAGGAAAACCAGTGATTTTTGAATTCTGTCTAAATGTATTGGTGCCAAAATTCCTGAATATTTATCCATTTATTCCGTAGACGTGCATTTGGACTTGTTTAGTTTATTTATTAAGTTTAGTTTGGGACTCCATTTCAATGCCAATGTTTATCCTTTAAAATTCAACTTGGTCTAGACTCAGTCTTAAATGGTTCCTTCAAGGGACATGAAATAAAAGCAGCAGCCCTCTAAATAGCCCCTTACCTGTAGAAGAGAGCGAAAATGCCTCCCTTTTAGTCACGGAGGACTTTATTTGGTGTTGAAGCAAAGATTTTGTGGCCTAAATAGAACACCATAAAGTGAGCAGCAAGGATTTTGAGGCTTAATCAAATCTAAATATAGAAAGTGGCCAAGCATGACATTTAAAGTTCATGCTTTATGTCAAAAAGAGCAGATTTATTAGAAATCAGCTTCACTGAGAGGGTGTGTAGCAGGAACTGCAGATCGTTAAATTCATAAACGACGCATCCGCCCAAGAAAAATGCCTCATTAGTGAACATCAGTCCTTTATAAAGCACAAATATTCAAAAGGTAGAGTCTTCAATCCTAAAGTTAGATATCTGTCCCTGTAAAGATCGATGTAGGTCATTGATTCGTTCGCTATGGAGTCATGAAGTCCACAATGTAAGTATTAATTTCCCTCATTTCTGCATAAATGTCTTATTTGACTTCCAAATTTCTCTCCTCTGCCCAGGTTGCTTGTCACTAGCATGCATTGAAGCCTGTGATTGCCCTCTAACATGCACAGCATGGAAGATCCAGCAAAAATATCAAACTAACAGCATTCTGCACAAGCTGTTTTATTGCTGCTATCAAGTTTTTTTCAGTGCATGCGGTTGAACAAGCCATTCCATTTAGGGCTGCACCACACGTGCAAACTTGCATGCAATTATTCTACGGCGGATTGGCTTGTCATGTCTCTTTGTATGTTAAAGAGCCCGACTCATAATTCTCCTGCAGTTAAAAAGGGCAGTAGTATGTTTACTGTTCAAGCTTAATGGTTTGTTCACTTCCCTGTCCATATATGGGTATAGGGCAGCGGTGGCCTAGTGGTTAGGGAGTTGGCACCGCATCGGAAGATTGTGGGTTCAATTCCCACCCCAGTGGGTTGCCCTGAGGTACCCTTGAGCAAGGTAACGTCCCCGTCACTGCTCCCTGGGCGCTTTCAATAGCTGCCCACTGCTGCACATATGTGTATGAGTGAAATGCAGAGGGTGAATTTCCCATTCGTGGGATTATAAAGAAAGGATTATTGATTATTATTATTATTATTATTATATGGGAACTAAGCTCATTTTCAAAAGATACTTTTTGTGAGATTATAAAATCCATTTACAGTAGCTGAGTGTTTCAGCCCCATGCTGTCGTTTCGATGCAATATGGGACAGCCAAGCAGAAAACTTTTTTTTTTCTTCTTCTTCTCTCTCTAATGAATAAAAAATATGTTTGGACACACAAACATCATGGAAGAGATGAAAAATGTGGAATATGGGCCCTTTTAAAAAGACTGGCCCAAAGACACTTTCTGTTGGATTCCATGGTGCTTCGTCAGTGACCCTCTGATTGGTCAGAGGCTAGTTTGCAGGTGAAGCCTCGTGTGATGTCAGTATTGCGAGACCAGTGTTGCAAAGCAATGAATGAAGGATAAATTACACAGCTCTAAATAAATTCACTAAAGAACTATTTTCTTGGGATAAGTAAAATATGACTCTCATGTCTGTATAAATCCTGAATTTCCAATTTCCTGAACCATGACACACACAAGCACCATCAAGGAAGCCCTGTGGGATCTCTTGGGATTCCTTGTGGTCTTTACTTTAGCTGTGTGTGTTGGTTGCAGTTGTCTGTGCTAATGGAGGAGAAGTCCTCACTGCAGGCCGAGCTACAGTCCATGAAGGACAAGCTGAGTCGCAGTGAGCCCCAGGATGCCTCCACCACGATCACCGGCAAAAAGCTTCTGCTGCTGCAGACCCAGATAGAGCAGCTCCAGGAGGAGAACTACAGGTATGGATCACTCACTATGAGAAGCTTATTTTTATACATATCCTTTTGGAAACCTCATTTTCACTGTAGGGCTAGAACAGCAGTTGCAGAAAATAAAAATAGCAGTTATAACACAAACACTTGCATGTATTCAAGTTATGGAGAATGTTCAGACTGCCTAGCATGCCTTCAAAGTGAAAGTGACAACTTGTCATTGTGAGTACACGGCACAGCACACAGTGAACCACAACGAGATACAGCCTCTGCATTTAACCCACAAACACGTACAGCAGGGCTCAGCTATTGAAAGTGCCCGGGGAGCGGTGATGGGATGATACCTTGCTGGAGGCAACCTACTGGTCTGGGATTAGAACCCATGACCTTCTGATCCTGGGACCTAGTCCCTAATCACTAGGCCACTGGTGTCCCAAACCAGCGCAATGTCCTGCCTCATCAGTCAAAAGGCAAAGTATTGCGTAACCCATTGAGAGGCCACTCATGGAAACTTTCATGATAAACTATTTAAAGCAATGCTGAAATGAGCCTTAAAGGAAAATATACAAGTGTCATAAAAGGTGTGTGTGTGTGTGTGTGTAGACTGGAAAACAGTCGCGATGACCTGCGCATTCGCAGTGAAGCGCTGGAGAGAGAAGTAGCTGACCTGCAGCATCGCAACGAGGACCTGACCAGCCTGGCCCAGGAAGCCCAGACCCTGAAAGACGAGATGGACATTCTCCGGTACAGACCAGCACTCGCACAAAATCACGTTTGCAGAATCAGCTGCACTTATGCCTCCAGTTATGCGTCGGCCTGTCCAGCCTTCCTTCCTCTGAATGGGCTGCAGGAAGAAACCGTAGGAAGAAATAAGGATTCTGTTCTTAATTAACATCAGCAGTTATTGAATCATTGTACTGGTTTGGGTTCTCCGAGTTCGCCAGCACGTCATTTCTAGTTCATTTGTGCTAAAATCTTCTCTGAGGTGTAATGAAATGAGCTTTATCGTTTACACGTCCCGTTGTGTATTTCAGTCTGTCGGAACACATGGGGGAGGTGTCTAAGCTCGAGCCTAACTTGCTGAAGTGTTAGACCAGATCACTATAAAGCCCAGCTTTGGTTTACAAATCAAAATTGAGACGTGAACATTTCACAGCATTATTAAGCACTCAAAGTAGTGAATCTTCTGTAACGCCACCCTGCTGCCTGTCCCTGCAGGCACTCCTCAGACCGCGTGAGTCGCCTGGAGGCGCTGGTAGAGACGTACAAGCGGAAGCTGGAGGATCTTGGCGACCTGCGCAGGCAGGTGCGTCTCCTGGAGGAGAGAAACACCATGTACATGCAGCGAACCTGTGAGCTGGAGGAGGAGCTGCGCCGGGCCAATGCCGGACGAACACAGATGGACTCCTACAAGAGACAGGTGGGGTCCGACACGCGCCGTAACACCCTGGATAAGACTTGCACAACAGTTTTCTTAGTCATCCTTACCAGTGAGAAGATTTTTTTTAATTTTCTTTGCTTTTTTTTTTTTTTTTGGACAAAAATCATGTTAGCTTGCAGAATCTATCTGGGTCATCTGCAGTTGCGGTTTAGATTTGCGCAGCTGATTTTTCTTTTCTTTTTTCTATTTAAGGAAGTTTCAGCCTCAGGTCCTCCGACTGTCTGACGCAATTAGAACATGAAAATCAAAGCTTGGATTTGCTGGTGTGATTGCAAAAAGCTAACAACTAAATTCTAGTAGCAAGCAGTTCCTTTCTGCACATGAATGAGTCTTTCACTGAATTTTAGGCCTAGTTGGCTGCATCAGCTGAAAAATCTCAATATATATATATATAATCCCTGAATATAGTCTGAACCCATAGGTGGTAGTTTTATTTATTTTTTTTATTGAAGCTGTAGAAAACACTGAAACAGACCATGTCTCTGAAAGTACACGGCTGATTTGTAAACTTTCCCCTCCCTTGGTGTGTGTTTGCTCTGGACAGGTGCACGAACTGCATGCCAAACACTCCTCAGAGGCCATGAAGGCTGAAAAGTGGCAGTTTGAGTACAAAAACCTCCACGACAAGTATGAAGCCCTGCTCAAAGAGAAGGAGGTAAGGTGCTGCCACTGGGAGCCCGACCATACGTTTGTGTTTGTGTGCTTGAGGGGACGCGTGCAGCTTTTTAATGGTTCCGATACTGGAAGCGTAACTTTGGTTCCTGTCGATGCCAACTGGGCAAAACGAAACAAACAACGTATCTTGATGGTGTGTGTGTGTGTGTGTCTGTGTCCACACAGAGGTTGATATCGGAGCGGGACACACTGAGGGAGACCAATGAGGAGCTTCGCTGTGCTCAGGTCCAGCAGAAATGTCTCAGTCAGGCAGGTCAGTCGCTGGACTTCATCAGACATGAAAGAATTTTTTCTGAAGAGTTTTTGTTTGTTTGTTTGTTTAAAAGATGGATTATAAGAGGGTTTTTTATTCATTTTCACAATCACAGTGATGGTAATACAGATGATGATTAAAAGATAATATTACTGGCATTTTATTGAATAATAAGTTATGATAATAAATGATAAGTTATTCTTTTATATTATACATCAATGGTTCTAACTTTATTAAAAGATTTAATCATATTAGTAAGTTATTAATAATACATTAACGTTATTATTAACAACATACATTGCATATTATGAATATATCAAATGAATCCTTCTGTTTTGTGGGGGAAAAACAGAAGGAACTGAATGTCATGTTTATGCATTGAAGAACATTCTGTTTTATTTATTTGTTTGTGCTTTTTAAAGGACTTTACTCGTCTTGGTTCTGTATTTTAAGTCTCTACAGCTGAATGTGCTTGTGGTCTCTGCAGGCTCTCTGGTTTCTGACTCCGGATCAGTGGGTAACCTGGCGTCTGAGATCATGCCCACAGAGTTCAAGTGAGCCCCACACACACACACGCGGAGGAAGAGGTGAGATAATAAATAAACAAACTATCATTTTAACACTCTCTTTTCAGGGACACAGTGGTGCGTCTGCAGAGCGAGAACAAGATGTTGTGTGTTCAGGAGGAGTCGTACAGGCAGAGACTCGGGGAGCTGCAGTCCCAGCTGGAGGAGGCCCAACGCAGCCAGAACACACTGGAGACGCAGAACAGGTACAGCGTGTATGATCTGACCTATTTCCAAAAAAACAAAGTCACGTAATGAATTCTGTCCGGTACGTGGGTTTTCGTCAAGCTCAAGCATTTAGGCTGAGTGATGTTGAATTACAGCAGCATTTACATCAGCAATAGCTTTCAAAAAGAGAGTGAGTGAGAGCGTGCGTGCAAGTCTGTACGTACAACCGTGTGTGTTGTGCGTCACTTCCCAGCAGCAGAGGGAGAAGTGTGGGCTGATAGAGCAGCAGATTGTATCACAAATTGCCCAGACTCTGTGTGTGTGTGTGTGTGTGTGTGTGTGTGTGTGTGTGTGTGTGTGTGTGTGTGTGTGTGTGTGTGTGTGTGTGTGTGTGTGCGCACACACTTTAGAGGTGGCAGCTGATAGGCTTTTCATAAAAAGCAAAGCGTGTGGGAAGAATCTCCCCAGAGCGTGTGTAGTGATGGTATTTGCACCATCTGATGATCTTTTGTCTGCAGTCCACTCTCTTCTGTTCCACTGGGGAGATGTTGTTGTATTTTAGGAGCTTTTCTTTTCTCTGCTTTTGCTCCGAACATCATTCCATTCAGCACTTTCGGGCTTCATTAAAAATGGGATTATTTGATGCGTCCAAAAAAAACCTAACCTTGAGCTGCACTGATCCCTGGAGGAAGTCGTGTTTCCAAATCCTGCCCTGTAACGACTCTGCAGTCCTCTACACACTTTATTATATAATGTACATCCTTTTATCTCTCTCTCTCTCCCTCCCTCCCCCTCCATCTTTCACACTCTCTCACTCTTAGATTGAGCCAGCAGCAGATAGCACAATTACGCTCTCAGGTGGAGGACCTGCAGAAAGCCCTGCAGGAGCAGGACAGCAAAGCTGAGCATGTGAGTTCTACACGGCGTAGACCGACATGCACACACTTCATATTCGTTGGTCAGTCAGTGTAAAATTAGCTACAGTAACTTAACCATCGTTTAATGTCCAAAACGAGATGATGTTACTGCTGTGTATTCAGAAACCTGCTCGATCAGTAGGAGCAAAAATCATGAACTGACTGCTGTCTAGATTATTCCTGTTTAGAAACTCCCACTGATTAAATCTCAACACACAATACTAGAGTACACGATCTCTGTCTGTCTATCTATGGCTATCATGCTCTCCATCTCCTCCTCTTCTCTTAAAGGAACGGTTCTGTGGAAAACACAATTTCCACTTTCCCCACATGTAGCTGATCGTGTTTGCTTCAGTAGTCTATAACACTGCCCAAGTCCTTTCCCTTAATGCATAACCAGAACTCTCTCAACCTCCATCCAGCTCTTTATAAAAGTGGAGCGAATGTGGTTCATTTTCGGGTTCGGTTCTCCTCCTACCTCCCTTCCTGACCACACAAGACCCTCAAAGATCAGAGATGATAAACCCTGCAGTGAGAGTATGGATGCTCTGAGTTTATTAAAGAAACCTGCAGGGAAAAACAGCACCATGCATGGATTGATTTGAGAACTGTGAAGCACAAACTATAGATCAACGGCTCCATACATGGCCCGAGGCAGAAAGATCGGCACTTTAAAGTGACAGCAGCTCCTTTCCCCTCCTAATGACGGACTGCGCTGGAGATCCAGTTCTGTTTCTCGTCTCTGATCCCTTCTCGTCTCTCGTCTCTTTCACGTACGCAGTTTATGGTTAAATTAAAAGCAACCCTTTCACCTTAACGGGACATTTAGAAATACAGAAAAAGATCTTTGAGTAACACAATACCTAACAGATAAAGGCACAATGACGTACTATTAGTTTGGAAAACGTTCCAGACAAATAAGTGGTAAGGAGGACCGGCATTGCATTTATGAAAGTCCGTATGAAAGGAAGAATTGTAGCACTCCCAATCCTTGTTTAAAATGAAGGATGAGGGCCATTATTGAGAGGTAGCTAGCCATGTGTCGCTCCGCTAAAAGAAAAGAAGCAAACCTGCCAAGGCCGATGAACTCACTGTGGGTTAAGTGAAGAATTGTGTACGTTTACTTTGTTCCCAACTGTTCCTTTAAAACATGTGGTTTTTAACTGTTTGCTGTGAAATGGTGACTTAACTACTGCCTGATTGTGTCTCTCTCCGCCCGACTCACCCAATCGTCCAATCATCTGCCTCTCAGGCCATCGTAAGTACGGCCCATCTGTCTGGTTTTTGATTGGAGGTTTGAATGAAACGGTGGAAGTGTCCCGAGTGACGAGCTTCTAATTCATCAGCAGCATGAGCTTATTAGGGACTCTGGGTCTAGTCTTTCTTTAAGGGGGAAGATCAGGACTTCTATATGTTAAGAAATGTAGATGTATGGTATATGAATAATGCTACATATGTGCTACACGTAACCTCCCTGTGTGCTGCCATGACATGCGGTTCATCTTCCACAGTACAAGTGACTACCAGCGCTGCCAGACCCTCTGAAATACCACATTTGTTGAAGCTGGGAGGTTTGGTGAGGTTATATGTAGCAGTATTTATATACCAGCTGTTGGGGACACAGCTGCCGTGTGTGTGTGTGTGTGTGTGTGTGTGTGTGTGTGTGTGTGTGTACACTATACAGCACAGAGCCATCCCTCGTTTCTTCATATTTTGCTTGTACTTTTAAAGAAGCTCTCCAGGCTTCCTGAAGGACAAAGCTTTTTGCTTTCAGTTTCGGAGGTTTGTTGTCGGTTAAACCACACAACAACCTACTTCTGAACCTTCAAGCAGAACAAAGCGTCTAACTGAAGACATGAAACAGGTGCAGATGATTCCAGATCATCAGGGGATTCGTTTACTGCTGATGCTGAACGCTGAGTGGGTGGAACCCCTTTATCTAGAACATCGTTTTTCTAGACACTTTGCAGCCTGGAGCACTAACATGTTCCCGTTTGTTAAATTTAATCTTCTCAGTATGCCAAAGATGATCAGTTTGAAAGGTGTATTAACGGAAACCACCAGCAAGATGATTGCCTAGTGAAATATAAAGAAATGAGGGAGGTTCTAGACGTTTGCACAGGGCTGTATTTACAGCAGTGGTGTAAGACACCAGTCTGGGATGGCCTCAGTGGTGCATATTGATCTGATTGATTGATTTTTTTCCCCCACGCTTTGTATCACTTGGATCATCCAATCAGGACACATCAGGGTTAATACTGCTCACTGAGATTTCTGAAGAAACCCCCCCCCCCCCCTCATTGTGAGAGATATCACCAAGATAAGGGTTGCTGTGGCCTCCCCTGACCGGAGTCTGAAACAGCTTGTGTGTGTGAGCTTTAGCTTAGTCAGAATTTGACTGCTTTCTTCAGATTTTTTTTTTTCTTTCTCCCCAGTCATCCCTTCTGAAGAAGAAACTTGAAGAGCATCTGTGAGTATATGTGGTTGCGGGGGTGCATTTGGCATGAATTACAAGAAAGCTGCCCAAACGAGAAAGACTGACTGGTGCAAATTGGACGGTTCTAAGCTGTGTGTCCTTTGTCCATGTGTGTAATTGTCCTGCAGGGAGAGACTGCATGAAGCCCACTCAGACCTGCAGAAGAAGCGAGAAGTAATCGATGACCTGGAGCCTGGAGCAGACAGTAACAGTAAGCTCCCACAAGGTTTAAAAATGGCCATTTCCATCTGCTGCACTTTAACCCAACCACGCACCCCCTGCGGCAAGTTGTAAACCAATCCCAGAGCTTTAAGGTTGTGCCCTTTTCTCCCCCGTTGCTCTACGTCCTTGCAAGTACCCCCCAAAACCCCGTCCCCAAAACCAAGGTAAACTGCAACACGGTTTAATTCATCCTACAGCTCAGCAGGTTGCTAAGAAACTAATCCCAAATTACTGAAGGATTCACTGTTAAGATGTATAACAGAGCGAGAACCCCTTGTTTTTTTTTTTTTTGTTTGTTTTTTTTTTTCCTTCCCGCCTCTTCTTCACCTCCACTAAAATATATTTTCATAACATCTGTGAGTCAGCATCTCCATCATTTTCAGATTAGATGTCAAACCAAACCTGGAACCGTGGTCATGATCTGTAATTGTGGTGTTGCCCTCATCTTTCAGTAGCCGAGTTCAGGAATGGAGGTGCTGAAAAGTGAGGCCGAGGTCAAGTACGTGTTCACCACACTTTCAGTTCTCGGTTTGTTTTTTACCGACAGGATTTTTTTTTTTTTTTTTTTTTTTTCCCCCCCGCTTGTGCAAAACAAAGTGTGAATTGAAAGTGAGAGTCATGTTTTGATGTCAACCTACTATACCGCGCAGGGTGCATGCATTTTTTTATTTTTTATTTTTTGGTCAATGAAGTCTTAGTCAAGAACTAAAAAACACTAGACTGATACTAATTGACCGGTTGCCATGGTTGTGCAGCAGCCAAGGTGTTGGATATCATACTTTCATGTTTTCTAGGACTAGTGTTGTCCTCTAGAAAAGGATTGCTTAAATGTTTAATGTTTCCAGATTATCAAAAAAGCTCAACTTCATACTTTAGTTAAATATCACCTTTGTTTCAAGAGTTCCACCCCGTGTTTTTTTTAAGACTTAAACATCGTCCCTCGTTTATTGGAGAGGTCAGTTTGATTTCATCTTGTTGTGCATTTCATTTTAAGCTCCTCCATTAATGTTGATGTAACTTGGCTGACATAACTGTCAGTCTCAGGCTGAGTAATATACATTAGGGGATTTGAATGGGGATGACGGGCCTCCCCCTTGATCAACAAGCACAGCCTCAACTCTCTTAGACCGGCTCCGTTCTTTAAGTCTTCTCCAGGCTTTGAAGGACGTCTCAAAGCTCTTCTTGGGATGTCTGCTGCCTTTAGTTTTCTCTGTGGAGATGATCTGAATCTGGGGAGCTGTAAGTGAAATTGAGTGACAAAAACCTTGTCCTTCAGGAAGATCTGGAGAACATTGCATTAAAAATACAAGAAAGTCTGACTTTGGAATCCAAATATGAAAAAAGGAGGACGTTTGCACAGGACAGTGTGTCCTGCGATAAAGGCTAAGTGCGTCAAACTTCTTCCAAAGGTCCTGTCTCAAGACCCGTTTTTATGGAACCATAAAATGTGGTCTTTATTTATCATGTCATTAATAATGATAAATATTCTCACGGTTAGAATCGGCAAAACTAGTTTTCGTTGCTATAACGCTCAGATTGTTTATCTGAAATGGGGTGATGACTCCGATTATTTACAATGTCTCTCACTGTCTCGGTCCTAGTGGCGAAGAAAATCGACGAACTGCAGACGATCCTGAGGAAGAAAGACGAAGACATGAGGCAGATGGAGGAAAGATGCAAGCGCTACGTGGAGAAGGCTCGGACGGTGAGTGCGTTGGCGCAGACGGGTCGACCCCTGACCTGGAAAGGGGGGCTGTGAAGGGTCATCACTGGAACATTCGACCGTTTTCTTCTTACTAAGCAAGAAAGTTACGGCGAGTCTGAAGCGCTACCGCCCACGCGAACCCATGCACAGCTTTACTGTAAACCGCGTCGCTGTGTAGAAGCGAGGTCAGCCGCGTGTCAGCCCGCGTCAGATCTTCAGCTGCAATTAACTGCTGCGATGGTCCTGGCACCTCGAGACGCACAAGTGTGTTTACCCACAAAGCTGGTCCTCAGTTTCCAGGATACACTCTTTCATATAGTTTCATTCTTACAAGTTCATTTTTCCATCCCACATCTGTCTGGCACAGCTACCCTTGCTCTAACAGCACAGTTACACAGTCATAACAGAGGCGTGCACGTCTTTTTGAAGTTTTACTTCTAGAAATGTTTTTTTAAATATTTATTTATTCATCAGATATTTGGAGGTTAATAAAATGCATGCAGTAGGCTCTATTTTTCTTTTTTCCTAATGCAATAAATAGACATTAAATGTGCAGCGTTTCAGTGTAAACTGCCCATTTTTCTTTTTGGCTAGGCTCTGAAATTAAAATTCCTAATTTTAATTAAAAATAGAATTCATACTAGGCAAAAGCTTGATTTTATGAGATTTTTATATATATATCTCATTACCGTGCAATTACTGTGCATAAGTTTTAGGCAGGTGTGGAAAAATGCTGTAAACAGAACGCTTTCAGAAATGGAAGTGTTGATCATTTCTTTTCATCAATCAACAAAATGCAGTGAATGAACAAAAGAGAATCTAAACCAAATCAATATTTGGTGTGACCACCCTTTGGCTTCAAAACAGCATCAGTTCTTCTAGGTACACTGGCACACAAAGTTTTTTGAAGGAACTCGCCAGTAGGTCGCTCCAAACATCTTGGAGAACTGAGCACAGATCTTCTGTGATGTAGCTCTCACATCCTTCTGTCTCTTCATGTGATCCAGACACACTGGATGATGTGGAGATCAAGGCTCTGTGGGGCCAGAAGAACTGATGCTGCTCTGAAGGTAAAAGGTAGAAACACCAAATATTGATCTGATTTAGATTTTTCTTTTGTTCGCTCACTTTGTATTTTGTAAATTGATCAAAATAAACAATCATTATTTATATTTTGAAAAGCATTTTTTCCACACCTCCACACTTTTGCACATACTATGTGTGTGTATGTATGTATGTGATGTATGTATGTATATATATATATATATATATATGTATATATATATATATATATATATATATATATATATATATATATATGTATATATATATATATATATATATATATATATATATATATATATATATATGATAGATAGATATTATAGGAAGCTTATTACTTAACGCTTCCGAACCTGTACAAATTGGATTACAATCAATAAGTTTGCTAAATTTTCTCCTCCAATCACAACCACAATTTTTTGGTTGTGAACAAAACACTGGCAGCCTGTTTCCCCTCCGGTTCGTACTACACACCAGTGAGACATTCATACACCAGTTACCCCCTAATGTCTGTCTGTTCGCCTCATTAGTAATGCAGCAAATAAAACTAGGATGTTTTCCAAGGTAAATCTAAGGGAACCTGTTTGAAATCAAGCAGTGTTCCATCTGGAAGTTATTTTGGTGCACCGTTTCATCAGGTGAACATTGTTCTTTGTTTTGACTTCGGTGCATGACGGAGCAGGTTTGCTCTGGGACCCAGAAAATCCAGTCATGTCCTTCTCATGATTTTGCGTCCCGAAAATATCAGGAAGTATCGTGAAGGTTTTGAAAATCAGTTAAACTTTGTAAACATATGAGTGTTGGGTTTTTTTTTTTGTTGTTTTTTTTTTGGTCTGGGAAACTAGAAAAAGGTTTGAGGTGCGACGATCATTCTCAGCAGTAGCAGTATGTCTTTTTTGTTATTTTTAATTCATTATTAAGAATTAAGATGTTAACTGTGTGTGTGTGTGTTTGCACACGTGTATGTAGGTGATAAAGACCTTGGATACGAAGCAGAAACCCCACTCTGTTCCTCCAGAGGTTCAAGCTTTGAGGAACCAGCTGTCGGAGAGAGACAGAAAGATCCAACACCTGGAGGTGAATCTAAAACCTTTCCATCTAAAGTCAGTGAATTCCCCCCCCCCATCACCTGAGGAACGTCGTGATGTTGATGAAGTTCTGACTTTACTTTCGCCCATTTCACACTTTTTCCATTCCATTTTTCCATGGTTAGACAGCAATTTAGCATTTATGTGAAGTGAAAGTGACTATTTTGTCATTGTGACAAAGCAGCACACAGTGAACCACAACCTTGCTCAAGGGTACGTCTGGGCTTTGATAAAATTATGTTCCGTTGTTTTAATCTTGTTTTTCATTGTGTGTGTGTGTGTAGCATGATTTTGAGAAGACCCGGTCCAGACGTGATCAGGAGGAGAAGCTCATTATCAGCGCCTGGTACAACATGGTGAGAAATCTTTCTTCTGATGCAGCAGTGAAATAAAGGGCCCGCGTGACTTTCCTTCACTGTTCAAACAAGGGACAAAGTACAGTGCACTGCACACTTGATGTCCATTAAGTTGCAAAAACAGCCCATCCTTTCGTTTAGCAAGGTTGTGATGTCACAAAAATGTTTATATTTGACTGCCAGTTTACCAGTTTAGGTGGTTGTTCTTGTAAACAGCCGGTAACGGTTTAGTGGATGGTACAGGATGGGGGGGCTATTGGGAGATAAAGGGTCCCACGTCCAAAAGGGGTGACTGAAGTTTGTATTTCAGGTTTGAAGCTTGAATATGACTCTTTAATCCATACAGTTCAGTCTGGACTGCTCAGCTCTGGGTTGTCAATCAGAACAGAGGTTTTTGCACAAATCAGTCTTAAAGGCACAGGCAAAGTGATCATTTCCAGGGGAAAAAGAGAGAGAGAGAGAGAGAGAGGTTGGGAAAGAGTCACTATAGTTGAACCCACACGAATGTTAAACTTTACGTTATGGGCCCGCTAAAGAGATCCGACTGGGTTTTTACTAATGTCTGTGTGTCTCTGTTTGCAGGGTATGGTTCTCCATCAGAAGGTGGTAGGAGAACGGACTGCTTCTTCAGGCCAAGCCCAGTCTTTCCTGGCCCAGCAGAGGCAGTCCACCCAGGCACGGAGAGGCCTAAGCGCCCGTCTCCAGCCCAGATAACACACCCGCACATCCACAGAGGAACTGCCTCGAAACTCTTCTCTCCTCACCTTGTTCTCGAAATCTTGGACTGCAGCAAGTCCTTAGTCTCTGTGGGCAACTGGAGGCACACTGATGCCCCCTAGAGGCAAATACTGGGAAGGCAAGGCTTTTTTCTGTTGCTGGCTGACTGAACAGTGTGTGGTCGAGGCCAAAGGTTGAGTTAAAAAATTACTGACGATCAAGGTTGGGGGTGGTGCTGTGGGAAGATGAGAAGAGTGGACATTGTTACTTCTGTCTGTTTGAATTCTTTTGAAACTTTTATGTTCTCCTAAGATTATTTTTAATCGGGTTGCAGGTTCTTTAAAAGCGCTTCGACTTGTGACGGTACTTGTAGAGCAAATCTAGGTGGACTTTGTGGGGCTCAGCCAATCGGGAATCAGGGAATTAAATATAGGTTATTTTTTGTCACCCCCCCCTCTTCGTGCTCTTTTTATCTTTTCACTTTTTTCCTCCATCCATCCTGATGACACTAAGACAAATGGCCAGAAGGTACAAAAGCCCATAAGCTGTAGCTGAAGCGGTGCACCTGGTGCACCTTCATCCTGAATGCTGCTCATTTTAATGTTCACGACTGTGCAGGCATTTCGAACTGTGAACGCAGGCACGATTGGGGTTAGGACTTTCATGCGTTTCTCCGTTTTGATCTTATTTTTATCTCTATTTTTAGCTAGTTTTATGTATCTGAGCTTTTTTTCTTCTGCGTTTTAGCACCTTAACATGCTCTAGTAAAGCGTGTAGACCTCGCTTATTGTAGTTTCATTTGAGCCTTTATTTGTAGACTGCATTAGATTTTAGTTGTGGAGTTGAGTGCCTCTTAGGAAATGGCTGCTGACGGTCAGAAGCTGAGATTTTGAACCAAGAGTCTGAACTTTCTAATGATGGACTGTTGGTTGTCTCTTCAGTTTAGCATCAATTTAAGAAATCTCATGTGAATTTCAGCTAAAACACTGAACACTGTCTCCAAACTATCTTTTTCTTCCTGTTTGTTTTTGTTTCATGGTCCTTTATGCTGGAAAGACCTGCTTTGGAGAGTCACGATTCTTAATAATGAAGTGAATGTCAGAAATTGAACACGTTTATCCGAATGCTGGTTCAGTTTCGTTAATTTATCAGATGAGGTTCTGTCTGAACCTGCTACGCTGTCCGTCTGAAACTGTACTTCTTTGCACAAAATGAAAATCCGTAGCAATGAGTGTTCTGTGAGCTACCTACGTTCTACACTACCTTAACTAATCCAACTCTAATATGTTCTCCAGTTCCAGAAACCGCAAATGTAGTCTGGAAATTGAGCACTTTGCCAAGAAATGCTGAAAAGACTTTCTAGGAACACTTTGGTCAAAAATGCACGCTCGTGAATTAAAAGCAGGGCCTAGTTTATGGAAACTGGATAACCAGTTTAAACGCTGAAGTCAGTGCTGCACATGCAGTGCAAAAGTCTGAAATCCCCTCATTTCTTCATATTTTGCTTCCAAAGAATCAGACATTCTGGTATTTTTAATGTTGTCAAGGACCGGTTCTGCAGATCTTCCTGAAGGATGAGGTTTTTGGCTCTCACTTTCAGTACAGTCCCTGTACCTGAGCAGTTTGAGGATTGGCACCCAGGTATGAATAATAAACCTCCATAAATCTTTGTATGTTAATGGATAGAGTTATTGAAGCCTTTTTAACGCGACAGTAATGTTTTATCATGATTTTTGCATCATCAAGGCTATTTTTCCTCAATTGTACCCTGATATGTCGATTGCCATTTGTAGGAGTGAGTCTTATAAATGTTAATATAGTGGTTGTAAAAGTCTTATAGTCCAATGAATGTTAACTCACATGATGGTTTTGTCAAGAATGCCCACAACTGGCTGATTTGATCTGTTTGAAAGTGGACGTTTGTCAAAATAAGCCTTTAGAAATGGATTTATGACATGTTTGACACCGACTCTAGACTGATCTTGAACTCCAGGCATCGAGATGTCCAGCCCTGACTGAAAGCACGGTCCGGTTTCAATCATTTTGCTCATTTTCATCCATTCTGAGCAACATTTTCGATTGAATGATCTTCTAAACAGTGATCAACAAACTTGCTCTTGTTCTGTGTGTCTAAATAGAATCACGTGTGTGGGAGTGTGTGTAGTTAAACTAGTTTGGAACCACAGCGGAAAATGTTTGAGAACCTCGTCGTAAATACACTGGAGTGAAGGTGCTGAGCTGCATAACCGATGTTGACATGTTTGAAGTGTTTCTGTTCGTTTTTTTGTTTTGTTTTTTTGGCCGTTTGGTGGGTGAATGACAGTGGGTTGATTACAAGTTGTAGATCACATCGATCAATGTTTCACATTTTGCACTGCAATAAAGATGGACAGCCGGTGCCTGAAAACAGACTCTTGAGTGGTTATTCATGGTGTATCGGAAGAGAGCAAACATTCAGTCCAGTCCTGGAGGGCCGGAGTCCAGCGCAACTTGGTGATTTCTCTCCTTAAACACACCTGGTTCACACTTAGTGAGTTTGAGGAGGGAAATCACCAAATTGTGCTGGACTCCGGCCCTCCAGGACTGGAGTTCAACACCCCATCTACAATGGATCAATGAAAGTTTTTTAACCCCTACAACTGCTGCAAGGGAACATCCTGCACCAGGGGAGCCGTGATGGGGACAGTACTTTGCTCAAGGGTACCTAAGGGTGTCCTATTGGTCTGGGACTTGAACCTATGACCTTCCGATCGTGCCCTCAACACTAAATGGGTATTATATTTTATGACCTCTGGTCAGTGTGGGAAGTGGGGGAATTTTGAGCACTTGGATGTCTTCATAATTACAAGTTTTAAATATGAACTTGACTTTTATCTATGTGAATATATACTGATAATAGTAATGAATGTAAATCATTTCCCGGAAGTCTCAGGGCCGCTGTAATACCGCGGGTCGCCTCCAGGGGGCGGCACTGCGAGCGGCGGCGCTTTTCTACGCCTTTGTTTCCGCGACCGCCGAAGAAGTCGCAGATGGTCGATGGGCGACGGCTGTGGAGAGGAGGAGAGAAAGCAAAACAAACGAAAAGAAAAGCGAAATCCGTGTCTTTTTCGCTGGAAATCGGAGCTGCTGACCGAACCTGCACCCTTCAAAGCTGGACGGCGGGGCAGAGGAGCTCCCGGGCCGTTTTTTGGGGTTATTTCGAGCGGTGAGAAAGGTGTTGTTTTTTGTTTTCCCGGAGAGAGACCGTCTGTTTCGGCTCTTGAGGCCTTTATTTTGTGGATATAAGCCCTCGGGCGGCTGTGTGGGTGTCTTTCGAGACGGAGCGCGTCTATTTTGCTTTAATTTGCTTTATTTTTGGTAAATTTTAGCCCTCAGACGACTGTAAAGAGCAGGAGAGAGGAAGGAGAGAAGTGACGCGTTTAAAGGACTCGTTTCTGTCCTGAAAAGGCCTAGAAAACAAGAGCAACGGCCCAGTCCGGCATGGAGGCCAAGCGCGGTGCTGAGGCGAGCAGCTCGGACAGTGAACCCGGCTCTCCGTGCAGCCCCGGGGCTCCCTCCTCCTGCTCCTCCTCCTCCGGGGCCAACGCGTTCGCCAACGACGGCAGCTTCATGGAGCTCTTCAAGAAGAAGATGGAGGAGGAGAGCAGGAGGAAACAGCTGGAGGAGGAGGGCAAGAGCGACAGGAACAGTGCTGAAGCGGGACAGACGTCTCAGGGAAGGAAGACGTTAAGCGTGGCCAGCTTTGTAAGGGGTTTGGCAGTTGCTGACAGCAGCACCACATTAGTTCACTTAAAACACCAGTCCCCTCTACAGATCACACTCACACTGCACACCTGCCACATAGAGGGGTGCTGCCCGCCGTCAAGGTGGGGGACACAGCAGATAAGGGTATAACAGGGGTCCTTTTTCCTTTCCTGTTGGTTTGGTTGCTTTTCTTGGGGTGGTCTCCGGGTAGATGCTGTCCTAAGTCAATGGCAGGCACGCTCCACACAACATGGCCCCTGTAACGGTTTCAGTCTTCTCCCCCAACCCAGGTGGGCAAGCGGAGAGGCGGCGCCAAGTTGGCCCTCAAGACTGGCATGGTTGCCAAGAAGCAGAAACTGGACGCAGAGGTGAGTCGTGCGGCGGTCCGGCTCTTTGCTTTCTTTTTTTGGGAGCAGAGACATGGGGACCGTGTCTTCGCATTCTCATTACATCGTGCTTTAGGGAGGACACTCGCTCGTCGTTCATCTTGGATCATTTCTTTTCATGTCATTTAATATTATTCGTCTAAACGTGTCTAAATCTTTTTAACAAATTGATTCCATTAAAAGTTGACAAGGATGGACAGGATTAGGGACGAGTGTGTTCGAGGGACAGCTCAGGTTGGACATTTTGGAGACGAGAGTTAGCGAAGCAAGGTTGGTTGGACATGTCAAGAGGAGAGACGAGGAGTATATCGGGAGAAGGGTGGTGAGGATGGAGCTGCAAGGAAAGACCAAAGAGGAAGTTTGTGTGTGTGGTGAGAGAGGGCATGCAGGAGGACGGTGTGAAAGAGGACAACGCAGAGGACAGGAGGAAATGGAGATGGATGGGCCGCAGTGGTGACCAGCTGAAAGAAGTAGTAGTTTGTTTAAATTTGAAAGTAAAAACATAAATGCTGTTTTTAAGATTTAGTTTAAAAGTTCACTGAACACACGTTTCCCAAGTCAGTAAATAACCGTGATCTCAATAATGGCCAAAATCATCAGGATTATCTTTTTTTTTTTAACTATAAACGGCCCAAAGGCTCTTCAGTCACGGTAATACAACCAGTAGAAGAGCAGTTCACGTTTATAATCCTGGGTGTAGAATTGAGCAACATGGTGGTCGTTTCTTTCCTTTAAACCACTTTCTACCCAACCGGACGTTACTGGTGCCGAGTGACTGGAGATCCTCGTGCCCACCCTGCTTGATCAGCTCCACCTTTCAACTTTGTGATCTCATTGACACGGGAGGGTCACACTGTCCGTATTTGATCCTGAACCCTGTTCTTACTGTGCGCTTTACAGGCCGAAGCAAGCAAAGGAGACGCCTGGTCTAAGTACATGGCCGAGGTGAAAAAATACAAAGCTCACCAGTGCGGAGACGACGACAAAACCAGACCGCTGGTCAAATAGACTGCTGAGCAGCGTCCCACAGGAGCAGCCTCCAGCCCCGCCAGACTGACAGGCCATCCCGACATGCAGCCCAGGAGAGAGCGGAGTGTTTTGGTTCAGGGTTTTTTTTTTTTTGTTTGTTTGTTTCCCTTCTTTCTTCCCCATTTTGATCCTAGGTTAGTAGTTTTAGCATGTATGCAGTCTGTGCCCGCAGCAGTAAGAGTGAATCCGATGCTTTTTAAAAGTGTAACGAGCAGCATTATTGCCTGTAAGATCATTTGTGGTGTTTGTTGTATTTGCACTGACATCACGCCTTGTTTTGTACCTTCTCCCCGCAGCAGTGTCCCCTCCATTAAAGAGTAAATCTATTAAAATACTGAAAAGAGAGGCCGTGCGCAGCAGAACTCATCTTTCAGCACTGCTGATGGACGACATGCTTTTATAGGACACACTTCCATCAGGGGAAGGAGTCACTGTCCAAACAAAACCTTGTATTTTTGAAAAATCAGCTACACACCAAAAGCTCTGCTGCATGACCAGCCAAAAAAAAACCCAACAAGAAACTCAAACGGTTCTCCATGATTACTTTCCCTACTATGCAGAACCATTTTTACACTGCTGGACATTGGTCTGTTCATTCTGAAATGTTCACGTTGTTCTCGTCTTAGAGATACAAGGTTTTGTTCACTGCAGTGATCCAATCAGAAGACAGGCTGCAGGTAGTTTTTGTCCCTGGTGTAAAGCAGGGGGGTCCTGCACAGTTCCCCTCACACTCACTAAACTTCAGGCAGCGCTGTCGCCTCATAGCGAGAACGTCCTGGGTTTGATTCACGGGTGGGGCAGGGCGGGGGGGACCGGGTCCTTTCTGAGTGGCCAGGTGTCCATGGGCGTTTCCTCCAGGAGCTCCACCATCCAAAGACCTGCCCTTAAAGTGGATTTAAGATAAGAAATTGTCCCCCTCTGCGTGAGAGACTGGGTGTACCCTCCTTTCACCCTGTGGCTCCACCTAATCAGGAAAAGCAGCTCCGAAAAGGAGAGCTGAACCAGCACGTGTGTGAGCAGAGAAATCACTAAACTGCCAGATCTCACCCCAGCCCACCCGCCACAGAGTGATAAGGATCATCTCAACGTCCCACCATTCGCCTAAAACAAGTGCTAAAGCTACACCGAGTTCAGTTTCCCAGAAGAAACAGGCTTATTTATCAGTCACAAAACAGAAAAGAGTTCAGAGTCAATAACGTTCCCGCTCTAAGGGTAGTGAAGATGAGGGGAGCACCCCAGTGCACAGTACCCATTCTGCCCCCTCAGCACCCGGTTCTTTAGGTACCATCCTGCGTGACGTGATCCCGACTAAAACAACTCTTCGTCTTCGCTGCACAGGAATGGGCTCGTTATGTGGAGCGTCATGAGGGAATCGCTCAGACAAGGTGACGCAGATGCATTGCAGTCCTGAAGAGCCGGCGCTGCGTCTAACTAATGCTTTTTATTCAGCTAGTGTGGAGTTCAGCTTAAGTAGACAAATTGTGAAAATTCAAGTACAATACAAATTCCTGCCCCGTCCCACCCCCCGAAGCCCCCAGCTTTCATTTGGATATAAAATTATTTTTGTTCAACGGGCTTATTATAATTCCACTGGGAACAGCACCAGAGAGACACTGACCTACACCTGAGAGAGGGAGGGATTTCGAATTTCATTCATTCATCCTTTTTGCTACCTCTTTCATGAAAAGCATCCATTATTCATTCAGTGGTTCCAAAAAAAAAAAAAAAACACACACACACACGCGCACTCAAACCCAGAGCGTGTACCTACACATACACGAGTTTCCCTCCCTGTCCACAGTGATTAAGGTCTGTCTGTGTAAACATTAGCCAAAAAAATAAAAATCATTCCAATGACATTAATTCAGAACGTCCAGGAAAAAGGAAAAAAAAAAAAAAAAAAATTCATTCTTGGGAAAGCCAGCAGTCCATGCATGTGTGGGCGGGCCCTGGTTTATGTCCATTTCAGCACAAAAGCCACACAAATTCCCACATTGATCAGATCGTCTGAGTCCAGCAGATGCTTGATGATGTCATAGCGACTTCCTCTTGACGTCTCCACCCTGGCTTTGAGTGACGTCTGCAATAAGAAGCGAGAATCAGCTCGGGAAGTAAAACGGCGATGGAGAGAGGACTGAAATGGAAGGGTGAGGGGAGGAAAGGACACTTAACACGCAGGACAGACTCGATTAAAAGGGACTAGTAGCGACTACAGGAAGGCACGCATGCAACCACCACCAGATGAAGACACAGGACGGCCACCAGCCAGGCAGGGGGTTCTGGGGGACGGGGAGGTATGGAGGTACAGAGAGAGAGCGACGGACGGGAAGGGCCACAGTTTACCTGAGAAAGCGAGTTGCAAGTGAGGAGGCAGAGCAGCCTGAGCACCTGACATGAAACCCTTTAACAAATCTGAGGAAGGATGGACAGACAGATGGAGAGAGGGGGTGAGAAGAAAGGGGCAGGAGAGTGAGGAGGAGAAGAAGAGGGTAGAAATTGGCAGAAGGAAGTGAAGTAAGGACAGATTAAACAAAGGGGGGGATTGAGATCACGTCAGGGATTGATGGGGGATAAAGTAGAGAAAGAAAGGAAAAGGTGTGGGGAAGGGTAAAACAAAACAAAAAAAAAGAAAAGAATGGATGAATAAAACGTGGAATGATGAGAAATAAACAGGCTAGCAGCAGGTCAAAAACACTACATGAACAACAGCAGCACAAGAGACGAGCAGAGACAAGGACATGACGACTCTACAGAACACCGAGGTCAATATTTTGTTCTAAATGTGGATCGGCTCCAATGGTCCCTTCACCGGCCATAAACCCGGCACACGATATTAATGGCACCCCGCATCTTCAAAATATGTTTTAAAAGAAAAAGAAAAAAAGCCCTTAATATGGGCTCTATATCTCTAGGTAACTGTAAATGTAGCTCCTCAGCATGTTTATCAGAGTAAGTGAATAAGAATAAAAGATCTGCTTTTAAGCATCTGCTAGAACATTTTTGTTTAGAAAGACAAATAATGCTCTCGGATAGAACCGACGAGAAATAGGACCCAGCGAAACTTCATTATTGTTTATGTATTTGTATTCTGCAGAGTTTTTATTTCGGTCCTCAACACTGATCTACACTTGCTGGGTCTGTGTGTGTGTGTGTGTGGGGGGGGACTCACTGGGGGGTAGACTGTATCCTGAGCTGGTGGGGTTCGCAGGGTTAGCAGGATTGGCCCCTGCAGCGGTTGCTGTGGGAGCTGGAAGGTTTAGCAGGCCAGGAAACTGGAAGGGCAGAGAGACAGGCACCAGCCCTCCCAGCATCCCAAACCCTAGTGGCAAATTGGAGGCAGCTGAACCCAGCAGAGCCCCACCGGACGTGGAAACCTGCAGAGAGGGGAAGATCGGTCTTACAAAGAATCTGAGAGACGCTCATCACTGCAAACCATCATCACAAACGGGAAGCAGTGAAAAAGTTTGATATGAACATCTCAAACGTCCAAGGAACAGAAAGTCAAGTCTAACCCCCTGGCTTCTGGCTTGGTTCGAACAGATATGCATGTGAAGTTAATAAGCAGGCTTGAAAGTTGGGCTGAGCTTCCTGCTGAGCCCATGGTCACTGACAAAACCCACAGAACGTCTGCTAGATTTTCACTGCTCCTCATTCCTTACATCAGCGTGAACATTTTCAAGCACAAAACGATCCAATCGGACTTCTAAAGAAAAAAGAAAAGTGCCAGTGACCGTATAAAGGAGAAAGGTTTGTAAATTGTTTTAAAAAGCTCATCCGCCAATGGTTTATTCATCTGGAATCGCATTAATGCGGCACAATTTATTCATTTAACTTATTTTAATCGCGATCGTTTCCTTCACGCAGGCTGTTTTTATTGTACCACACTTTTCCAAATGTTTAGGATTAAAGTTAGAACATGTTCATACAGGACAGTAAAAACCTGGATCTTTTGAAAGTTGGATTTGCTCAGTTTGGTTAAGCTAGGCCACTGAAAATAAAAGACCCTGATAAAGCAGATCATACATTTTTAAAGTTCATTTGCAGACACTTTGCTGCTCATATACTCTTTGTCCGGTGCCGTTTACCTTTGGTAGCTGGGAAGCCGCTGCTGAGGAAACCGATGCCATCGCCTTAGTCCCCTGATTAACTCCGCCTGCTGGCCGCTGCCGCTGTCCTGGGTTGGCAGAGCCGCTCACGGGCGACGCGCTGGCTGACGTGGGCTTTGCGATAGAGGAAGGAGTGCTCGTGAGGCTGCCGCTGTTCACCTGAGAGGAATTCTTCTGCTGCCCTACCGGGGTGCTGAAACCACCCCCGACACCTGAGAACCCAGAGTGAAACCCTGGGCTTTTAGAGGAGTATTGGTGCATGTTGGGTAACGTAATTGCTCTGTGGGAGGGGGAGGGCACGCTGGTAGCGGCGCTGGGCGTCGCTATCCGGGGGGTGAGTTTAAGGATGGGGGAGTTAGAGCTGTGAGGAGATTTCGTGAGTGTGGCCTGCATGGGGGTGATAAAATTGGACTGCTGCTGCTGAGGTTTCGGCAGAGCCGGCGAGGGAGACGGTACCGTGCGTGGTGACTCGTGTGTGACGTTTTTGGGGTGTGATATGTTTAAGGCCTGCGGTGATTTGGCGATGAGGAGCGAGGAAGAGCATGAGGAAGAAGCAGAAGACGACGAGGCAGGGAGCACAGGTGGCCGGGCCTGAGACGGAGTCAAGCCTACGTCGCCGATTCTACAGCCGTTATTATTGCTGGACTTGTGGAGGCTTGGGGGCGTGGCCATTGGCGACTTTCCCGCGGGCGAGTTGAAGCCTTTGTGTGGGGGGAGGAGCGGCGAGGCAGTTGGTGGCGGCCTTGGCTTCGGAGGAGACGGCGTACCAGGCATGCTCAGCTTGTTGCTAACGGCAACGGCAGGACGCTGAGCAGTCATTAGTGAATGTCTCTGCGCCTGAGACAAACCGCCTGCTATGACTTTCGCCCCTGCCAGTCCCTCGCCCCTAGCAGCCAGGGAAGAAGAAACGGACATAGAGGGAGGGCGAGAGATGGAGAGAGAAGGAGAGGAGGAAGAGACAAAGAGAGGACTGCTGCTAGGTAGAGACACAGCAGCTCCAGCCGGCACAGACGTGACCGTCGTGGTGCTGGGCTTTTTTGGAATTGCGGCGGGATGGAGAGCCGTGTGGCCGGCGGGTTTGGGGCCATCCGGCGACGCTGGGCTGTCGGACTGAATCAGCCCTTTAGCGGCACTGCTGAGCAGTGCCAGCGCCTGAGAGATGGAGTCCAGAGACGGAGCTCCGCCCAGGTCCTCGTCCAGAGAGTCCGAAAGGCAGATGGGCTCAGAGGGGGACGGTGGCCTGGGAAGCAAGCCAGGCTGCTGGAGACCTGTCTCCAAAGAAGTAGTCTGCTGCTGGACCCAGCCACCCTCCTGAGGCTAGTGGAGAAGAGAGACAAATGCTTAGTCTTCAGATAAAAGAACAGGAGGAAGATAGAGCAATAGCTGAGAAGAATTCAATCCCCCAAAAGAACAGACGAGGCTTACTTTTGGTTTCACTTTTGGAGCGGGTACCAGCTTTTTCTTCACCCTGCAAATAAAATTAATGGATAGAACATCTCTTCACCGGCAAGAAAGCAAAAACCACCAACAGCTAGCATGAGCCCAGCATTCCTGCAGGTTAAAGCAAGTTATATTTATGACGTTTATTCAGGCTCTGGGCCAATTTAGCATAAACTGATGACTAAATTCTCAAGACCATAAAAGACCTTGTTTTTAAATGAAGAATTAACACTTTAGGTCTTTTTAAGGACCGGAGGGGAAGCATGGATGCCTGACCAAGTTCCTCAAAATCTTTTCGAAAATTCAGGCCGAGTGCGTTAGCAACAAACTGCAACCATAAAGAAATCTGTGTTTAAAGAGAATCAGAAGAGAGTGAACTCACGTGTTTCCTGTGAGGTGGCCGTGGGCCATGCGACTCTCTTTAATCAGCATCCTGAAAACAGCATACGACAGGAAGTTAGGGTGGTTCACATCATCTTGCGCCAATACAAACAGCTAGAACGTAAATATGCACTTAAAGCAGAAGCGTGGTAAAAGGCATGACCCACTCGGATGCTACACGCAGCACAGAGGACTCTGCTTTGATGCTGTTGGTTCTCGCTGCAGAAGTTCTTCCAGGATGTTTATTCTGGTTACAAAATTGCTACACCCAGTTTAGTGGGAACTCCTTTATATAACTCCTCTAAACGTACAGCCAACACTCCAGCAAATAAAGGAAATATGTTGAGAATCAAAGTGTTTACTTTACTAACCTGGCCTGCATCCAGCCTTTAGGCCAGAGGGGTTTCACCTCAGTCTCCATAAAGGCTTTGAGGTAGTCTTCAGGAGAGGGAGAATTCTGGCCCTGAGCTTCGTAACATCCCAGCTTCTCTCGGACCAGATTGCAGAGCAGGGTTCTGTCAAATAAAGACTTGTTACCATGAAAAAGTGCGGATCGAGGCTTACACATGTGCCCTTTCGAGCTGCTGGTGTGAGTGAACATATGGAAGGTTTACCTGAGTTTGTCGTCCCATATGAACTTCTTCCGTGGCCCCATCACTCGTTTACCCGGCTTCTCGTCATCTTCATCCTCCGAGCCGTTCCTCTCCCCGTCCTCCGACATCTGCCTAGAATGAACGCGACAAAATTAAGCTGCATCAGAGGCTGGCATCGCACCAATGACAAATCCTCACGACCCAAACAGAGCTGAGCAAGAAAATGCACCGGAAGTAACTAAAGAACTTACGATCCATCGACTAGCACCGTACACAATTTCAGCACAGCTTAAACTACTGCTTGATGCACATTTTTAACATTCCCGTCACTTACTTTGCCACCTTGGCCATGCAGTCCATGTTGTAGCGGGCGATCTGCTCGGGCATGGCGCTGCAGACGGCTAGTTTCAGTTTGAGCAGGGGATTCTTCAGCCTGTCGTCCTGCACGTTCAAGCTGAGCTTCTTCATCCGCTTTAGCAAAGCTTCTTTATTACAAGGAACAAAGGCCTCCAGATGGGAATAAACAGCAGAGCGCACATCGGCCGGCTGCTCCTGAGCCTGCAGCTCGATACTGCAGCGGAAGAGAGGCACAAAGAAGACTAAATGAGAGCTCATCTTTTATTAAATATCATTTCTAGAAGCAGCAGTGGTGATGCAGAGGCAATAAATTGAATCTTTCCAGCATCCTACTTCATCAGTTTCACCATTAAACCAGGTGTCTGCAATTGCAGGGAAAGAAAATGGTCGTGTTTTTTAAAAGCCAGGTGTTTAAAAATTAGGCTGTACATTCAAGAGTTTTGGTTCAGACTGCAATTATATGCCTGATTAACTTTGACTGCAACCTTACCAAAAACAAAAAAAAATAAAATTAAAAAAAAAAAACCTGAGGCAGCGATTGATCTAGTGTTTAGGGACTGATCCTTATAATACCCTGAGGTACCCTTGAGCAAGGTACAGTACCCATCACTGGTCCCCAGGGGCCTGATATGGCTGCCCCATGCTGCACAGTGTTTGGTTCAATTCAGAGAAAGCATTTGAGCGTTGGAGTTCAAATTACTTTCACTTTTTCAAAATACAGCTCATTCGCGAACAAGCTTAACCTTGAAACCAAGCAAAACAGCTGGGAGTAAACATGGTGAACAGTCCTCAAGTTAAACAAAAATATACATAAATAAAGCTCCAGTTTATACAAGTGACAGATGAGGATCAGGTGTGCGGAGGAGAATTCATCTCACGGGTCAGTGTGAGTCCGTGCAAAACAAACTAAGCAAAAACTCACTCCAGCAGGATGTTATTCATGTCCAGCGTGAAGAACTTCTTCCTTCCCTCCATGTCAAACTGCCGCGATGCCTAAAAACACATTCGATCATTTGAAAATCAAAAATAATGGACACAATCCATCTTCTTGACAGGCTGCTAACATCACTAAAATAAATAAATAAATTAAAATTGTTATTCTGCCTTCATCTCAGTCTAGAACAACCCGTGCAGCGTAAACGATCAGACATTAGAGACTAAAAAAAGGATTCTGAAGTTTATTCAGGGCGAAATGTTCTCCAATTACAGAGATTCCGTTTCTGGCCTTGTGATTTGAAGCTCAAGGTCAAATGTTCTAGATAATACCTTCTCAGAAAACATCTTGAGATCTTGGAAAAAAAAAAAAACAAAACCTCGAAACGATCTCAATGAATCGTTCACTCGAACTTTTCCCCGACTGTCTGAAATGGTGCTTTATTCTATACTCACCTTTCCGCACCACATACTGGCACTGCCTTCTCACTTTTTGATTTTTTTCCTCTCCCTTGCTGTGCTTCCTTATCTACCTGCGTCAGTCCTTTCTACCTGTCTTTTTACTCTTTTAATCTTCCTGTCTTCCACCTCTCTCCTCTTTGAGCGTTTGCCTGCATAGAAAAGACCTTCAGTCACACGGCTCCAACGCATCTGATAATTAAGCATCTTAAACAGCGCGCTGAACCACCGCCTCTGTTAAAGCAAACCGGGACCCCTCTAACATCTGCAGGCGTAGATCTGACTTCTCAAGTACACTAGGACGTAAAAAGCACACACTGCACTTCAGATGTGAACAGTTCATCGATGCCGTTCTACCCTGTCGGGTCTGATAACAGCTCAAGGACGAGGAAAGGTACCCTTTTAAATTACACAGAGCTGCGTCTTGAGCCGCCCCTCGCTTATTTGCTTCACTGACTTTCTTTAAACGTGTTGCCTCATTTGCAGTCCAGGTTGATCGTTCTGTCGCAAAATCCAGAGAAAAATTTGGATAAAAATAACCGAATTCAAGTTAAAAGCAGAGCAACCAGACAACCACCAACATGGTCATGGTCAGGTTCAAGCAAGGCTTTCTGATGCCCATTCGGTCAGGAGAACAGAAGATCTACTGTCGTTCAAACTCCAGAAGACCCTGTGCATCACAGAGTGTCCATGGAGACCCCTGTCCAATACCGAAATCAATCTGGAGCAGTGGAATAGAAGAAGAGATGGCACCGGGATGCACTTTGGGAGGAAGGCCAGAGGAGGCAGCGTGACACTCTGGGCAACAATCTGCTGGTTTATAGGGACAAGATCGTCCCTGAACATCGCTACGGAGCAAGGTCACCCATTACAGCCTCCTCTCCTCCACGGCAGCCGTTCAATACAACCCCTGTTCAGGAAGAATCTGAGCAACACCAGAAGTCGTGTCCAAAAATTAAAAATAAATAAATTGATATTTAGCCCTTCTTTCAGCAGAGGCACGACAGGTCAAACATCATGAAGAAAGTGACAGAAAGAGCCCGACTGCCTTAGTTCCGTCTTTCTTCGGGTCCGTGTCAGTAGCGAGGGCTGCTGTCTGTGCAGTAGTCATGGACCCCGTGCTCAATGATTAACTGAACATAAACCCTGCTCACGCTGAAGATCCCAGAATAACCTAAACTCATCCTGCTACCAGGTGAGAAAGTAAGGACCAAGCAGCAAAAGTCTTCTATACGGCAGCCAATTACAGCACGAGGTAAACGCACATCTGCTTTCAAGTTTTCTGCTGGTGGAGAAAAGTCGAGAAGAACCTCCACAAGCCCCCAAAAAAGGAGCAAAAATGATAAACGAAACTATTTTCTAGTGATCAACCGTGTTTTGTGTGTAAAATGTTCTTTCCTTTCTGTTGGAAAAAACAGTCTCCACTAGATTTCATTCTTTTAATGACTAACACTAGAGAATATAATTAATAGTAATCCATCCCTCTACATGAAATCCATGATTGGGTTTATATATTCACCCGTGGTGAGGCTTCCTGATCTTATCTCCTAATCATCACGTGTGAACTCTGCTCCACTTACTGATCGCAGGTCCTGTATACGCTTGATGAGGGGAGCTGGAAGGCCGTCTGGCAGTGGAGGAGGAGGCATGAGACCCGTCTTCTGCACCCGTCCAGCACTCACTCCTCTCTGGGCTCCAGCGCTGCCGTTCTCCCCCTGTCCCGGGCTAGAGGGCTCCGGAGCGTCCAGCAGCGCAAAGTCGAGGTCACCCATCAGGTCCTGCAGCATGTCGTTGTCATTGGCCGAACCCAGTAAAGATATGACAGCAGGGTCATTGGTGAGGTCAGCCATAGAGAGGTCGTTGCCTGGGGTGACAGAACTAGAGTTGAGCAGGCCTCGGTTGGTGGTCGGGGGTCCACGTGGGAGTTTGACTGCAGCGGCGGCGGCGGCAGCAGCAGCCGGCACTGGGTTCTTCTTCCTCATCTCCTCCTTTTCACGAGTGAAGCGACGAATCATGGCCGCCAGCGAGAGCGAATCCTTCATCAGCTTCTTCCTCTTCTTCTTCTCGGGCCGGTTCAGAGCAGACACCCTGAGGCAGAAGGATGGGGGCAGGAGGGGGCGACAGTTTATGATTTGAAAACTTCACAAGACAGGATTTTGCAGAAAAGTTGGGCAAGTTGAGCGCCCCCCGAAAAAAAGGCAGCCAATGTAATAATTCAAATGAAAAATGTAATGGATTCACAAACCTCCATAAAATTTCACGATCTAAAACATACAATCACAAACAAACTTCACAACAGCCCAACATTCACTGTGAGAACCTCTTGTCCCAGGACAGTAGTGAGACCAGCTATGCTATACAGGTTGAAGACAATGATGAAGAGGAGGCGGAGCTGGAGGTGTCAAAGATGGAGGAGTTAAAGATGCTGAGACAGGAGCAACAGGGACAGACAGGATTAGGAACGAGAGCATTAGGAGGACAGCCAAGGTTGGACAGTTTGGAGTCAGAGAAGTGAGACATTGGTTTGGACATGTCCAGAGGAGAGATGAGGTTATCATCAGGTGAAGGATGTTGAGATTTCTGGTGTTACAGAGAAGTATGTGAGAGTAGTTCAGGATATGTATGACGTCAGTGTAACAGTGATGAGATCTGCAGTGGGAGTGACGGATGCATTTAAGGTAGATGTTGGATTACATCAAGGATCAGCACTGAGCCCATTCTTGTTTGCAATAGTAATGGACAGGTTGACGGACGAGGTTAGACAGGAGTCTCCGTGGACGATGATGTTTGCTGATGATATTGTGATCTGTAGTGAGAGTAGGGAGCAGCTTGAGGAGAACCTGGAGAGATGGAGATATGCTCTTGAGAGGAGAGGAATGAAAGGGAGTAGGGCAAAGACAGAATACATGAGTGTGAATGAAAGGGAGGAAAGTGGAGTGGTTAGGATGCAGGGAGTGGAGGTAACAAAGGTGGAGGAGTTTAAATACTTGGGATCAACAGTTCAGTGTAACGGCGAGTGTGGAAGAGAGGTGAAGAAGAGAGTGCAGGCTGGTTGGAATGGGTGGAGAAGAGTGGCTGGAGTGATTTGTGACAGACGCGTACCAGCTAGAGTAAAAGGGAAGGTTTACAGGACAGTAGTGAGACCAGCTATGTTGTATGGGTTGGAGACGGTGGCACTGACGAAAAGACAGGAGGCGGAGCTGGAGGTGTCAGAGTTAAAGATGCTGAGATTTTCATTGGATGTGACGAGGATGGACAGGATTAGAAATGAGTATATTAGATGGACAGCTAAGGTTAGACGTCTTGGAGACAAAGTTAGAGAAGCAAGGTTGCGTTGGTTTGGACGTGTCCAGAGAAGAGATGAGGAATATATTGGAAGGAGGATGTTGAGGATGGAGCTGCCAGGAAAGAGGAGAAGAGGAAGACCAAAGAGGAGGTTTATGGATGTGGTGAGAGAGGACATGCAGGTGGTCGGTTTGAAGCAGGAAGATGCAAAATACAGGAAGAAATGGAGACAGTTGATCCGCTGTGGCGACCCCTAAACGGGAGCAGCCGAAAGAAAAAGAAGAAGAAAGAAGAAGGATGTTGAGATTGGAGCTGCCAGGCAAGAGAAGAGGAAGGACAAAGAGGAGGTTTATGGACACGGTGAGAGGACATGCAGGTGTGAAAGAGGAAGATGCAGAGGACAAGAAGACAGAGACAGAAGATCTAATGTGGTGTCCCCTACCAGGAGCAACACATCAACACTCAGGAATGCCCCCCCGAGTTTTAAACTCACCCTGGCTTTGGTACTCGAATCTTCTTGGGTTTCTTCTCTTCCAAAGACCCATCTTTCTTCTTTCTCTTTTTCATCACTCGCTCCTCACCATCCTTGAGTTTCTACAGAGACAATTTTTTTTATTAAACACAAACAAAAATGGCAAACAAAAGAAATTTCCAACCCAAATTAGAAAAATGTTAAATTTTAAATGAATTACACAAATCCAATTTCTGTCTGCGGCCAATGAAGAGTTCAGAGTGAATGGTACAAGGGTTTGTTTGGTTTTTTTGGGGGACATTGGAGCCCACAATTTTATCAGATTTAGATTTTCAGACAGGTTTTTCCATCCAAAAAAAAAAGAAATATCAGAGAAACAGCATCTGTGTGTTCATCGATTCATGTCGTAACTTTGTGAGGAAGCTTTAAAGGACACACTTCTGGATCCGGTCCCCACCGCAGATTTACAATTTCATTTCCCCGAAGCTCTGAAAAATAAGTGGAAAGGGTTGTGGAGGTGAAAACACAAACCTTGAAGTGGTTTCCATCCTTGCTGCCTTCATCCTCAGACTCTGAAGCGGCTCTAAACTGCAGGGTTCCCGTGTTGATGTAAAAGCCTCCGAGTTTGGTGGTGAGGGACGCGGGAACAAGCTCGTCGTACTGCAGGGATAAAATTAAGGGCTCGTTTCAGCAAAACAGCAAACCGACATGCAAATTAGAACAGCTGATCAACAAACTTCCTCGTCTATGAGCCAACATCTTGCACCCATCCCTACAGAAATCAGCCGAAACGTTCATCACATAAACCTTAGAATCTTTCCCTCCCTGTACATACCAGGGGACAAAACCAGGCTGAACGCAAACTGCGTTTAAAAAAGTTCCAGCAACTCTCGTCTGGGAAACAATCAGCTTAAAAGCTCACGGAGTGAAACGTAGCGTTGCTTTTATCTGCGCTGAAGCGGAAAAGCCTAGGAGTGATCACACAGTCGACACGGCAGAGCACAGGGCCATACTCACAGCCTCAGAGTTGTCGATGAAGGGATCGGTCTCATCATAGCCGTAACCAATATCGATGAGGTCCTGCATCCTGTCTTTCTTTTTCTTCCTTCCAGCGTTGCCCTGTCACACCAGAAGGGATTAAATAAACATACACTCGTAGAAAACGTTTCGTTTACCTTACGTGAAGAGTCATCCGCGTCGATCACTGAGTCTCCAGGGAGCTTATCCAATCAGAGCTAAGCCTGTTATGTTATTTCCTGTGGTTTGCCTGGACCAGCATAAAGACCGTCCCAGCCGGGAGGAGTCCTTCCTGACACGAATGAATAATTAACCCTTCATAAAATAGGCGTTTTAATGCTTCCTACCGAAAAAGTCTATTATTGATCAGATCTATAATCGCACACTCTCTCAATTAATCGCACACATGGAATTTCCTACACCAAACCTTTAACTTCGCAAAACGTGCACCATTCCAGGGTCCTCAGAAATGAATCTCCATGCAGCTCAAACAGCGACCTATTCTCCTACACGATGACTCCAGCGCCCCCTTGTGGAGGAGGTTAAGACTGTTCAAGACGGCTTTATGATGATCTGGACGAGGCAGAATCCATGTTTCGCTCCAAAATGGCAAACCAATCACTCAGCTGTTCATAATCGATTAACATTCAGGCTGACCATTTCATTTTTAACCATCAAAAGTGGCAGGTGTGGCTCACATCATCATCTGAATAGATCGTTTTAAAGTATTATCTTTGGGATCGTTTAATCTACGATGTTTAAAGTAAGCTTAGCTATTTATAGAAGGCACAGCCAAACAAGCCTCTCATAAAACAAGCTTAAATAAAGGCGTCCTTCCAGTTTGACATGTTTCGTTTGTCCCATAAGTTGGTTCATCTCCTCTTCGCAGGCTGAAGCCAACACGCGAAAGTGTCTTTAGAAGCTTCAGTCAACTCGGCTCTGATTTAATGGAACAGAATTGAGATTCATACAAGGATAGTATCTAGTTTCAGCAAATATATGACACGAATTTAATACAAAAATGGGTTGAAAGTCTTCAAAATAAGTAACTGATAGTCCGGCTCTTATGACCCAGCTAACTGTGTTATTCTTATACCCCAGGAAGGCTGGGTCAGCTGAACTCATCGTGTTTTGTGATCCAGTGCTGTTGGGTTATAAAAATGACCCAAATTGGACCGTTTCACTTTCTTTTCTTTTCTTTTTTTTTTTAATAAGTAGGACACCACAGAAAGCTTCTATACACTGTATATTTTTGCCCAGTGCTTTAAGACAGCAGCACCAGTTTCGCTTTTCTCTGTCCACAGTGACGCAAACCTACTTTAACCATGACTGATCGTATTTGTCCGTAATTAATGCAGCAGTTTCATCCCTGCACCCAATTCTGCCGCTCGGAAGGAGCTACTCACATATTTACTCTCAAACTTCTTGGCCAGGGCTTCCATCTCACGTCTCTCTCGGTCCTCGTCTGCGAAGGGGTCAGTTGGGTCCAGGGCCGGGGTGAGTCCTTGAGGAACTTTCCTGGCCTTCAGAAGACAAAGTGAAGAGGTAAGACGAGAGAAGAGACAGACGAGAACGAGAAAAACGCCTGCACGTGCTCAGGCTGAAAGTACGATTATTACAACTAGTGACGGTAAAACAAACCTGCACAAAACAAAAATTATGCCAAGAGCACTTCCGGAAAACATTACAACTACAGGAGACAGAAACCCTAATCGCTGAAAGTTTGCGCGTTAAGAAGATCGAGGTTTCTTTGATCCCCAGGGGTCACTGTCGGGATGCTTTGATACAACTGAATCTTTCTGAATCAGTTCCATTTGATTCAATCACTCAAAAACTTAAAAAGCTTGGAAATGGCAATAGACGTCATGAACCTGCAAAGATGTATCCTAGTTGTAAACAGTTTAGAAACTTTTGATTTTTAATACATTATACACATCATTCGGACAAAATCTGATGCCTCCGTGTCAACCTGTCCATCCCTGGTCTAGGAAGACCGCAAAGCGGCCGTTTTTATCTCTAAAAGAGCTTCACAGTGTAAATGCAAATCAGCACGTATACCCAACCGCTGAACGTTTCCTTCAGCGCTGAGAGCCTCCTGACTAACGCAGACGTGGTCTTAATGAAGGGCTTTCAGAGAAAGATAAACACCAATCGCAGGCTCTTATTTTAACAACGATATGCGACATGGTGCGATATGGACCAACACGAGTGCGGGTCTGAACGCAAGGGCGATTCTCGGTGAAGTGAAAGAGCCACCCCGCCCTGATCGCTCGCTCTACCTGCAGTGTTTGTGTTCACACCTCTAACGAGCCCCTCATGACCTGAGCAGGTGCACTGAAGACCTGGAATAAGCACAAGAGACGGCACCGCATGTTTTCCTGAACAACAACATCACTACTAGAAGGTGCTCACAGCCTTCTTCAGAGCGACACGAGGACAAAAGTCTACAGTTTTCCCCCGAACAGGGCATAACATTTAGTTACAGCACCAGATAAAGAACCACTCAGAACAAGGGCCTTCACTGGGTCCAGACTAGACCAGTGCCCTGACCTACTAGTACTACACTGCTTTCTAGAATTAAACTGGTTATTAATGCCTTTAACAACTTAATATTTCACAAATCACTAAAGAAACGCTTAACTAATACCAGTACCAAACTGGTTACTCGTGACTAGTCTGTTGACTTACTAAGCCTAGTACTTAACTGGTTACTAATTCCTTGACTTACTCGGTCTAATATTAGGCAAGTTACTAGAGCCTTGAGTTACTAATACTGGTACTAACCTGCTCACTAGTAGCTTGAGTTACTGATACTGGTACTAAACCAGTAACTAGTACCGTGAGTACTAGTACCTGGCACTAGTTAGTAATGCCTGGGTTTACTAGTCACAGACTATGTAGCACTAAAGTCTTCACAGATCATTAGAGCCTTGACCAGCCGGACTACTGAGCAGACCTCCAGTTCCTGACTCCAGGGTCAGTCCTCCTGGAGGTCTTGCTGATCGAATCTTAGTCCACAACCAAGTGTCCAACCACCAGCACCCTAAACAGTACCGGACTCTGTTCTAGATACCAGACACAGCGCAGCGGAGAGCCAGACTACAGCAGGTGCAGCTGGAGAACCTGTGTGTCTGTCCGGGCCCGGTGTGTGTGTGTGTGTTTAGAGCGGGTGTAAACACCGGGCCGGTGGAGCCTTGCCTGCTGGATCAGCTCGCTGTAGCTGAACTCGGTGGACCCGTGGTCGCTGGGCTCGATCAGAGAGAGGCTCAGCCGCACCGTGGGCTCGGAGTCGCCGCCGCTCGCCGCTCCGCTGCCGCAGGGAGCCCTGCTAGCCCCGAAGATGCCCCCGGCGCCGGGCCCGGGCCCGGGCCCCCCGTCCCGCGGGTGGGGGTGAGGTTGGTGAGGATGAGGGGGGTTGCCTTCGCCCTCCTCCTCTCTTCGCCGTTTCTTGGGCTCGGAAGGCGCGCCGTACGAAGCGAGGGTGACGAACGGGACTTTCCTGGGGTCGGCCATCGGGGTGGTGACCCGCGGGCGGCCCCGTCGCGCCCCCCACCCCAAACTCCGGACGGGCGCGCGCGGGCCGCGGCCGTTAGCCGAGCAGGCCGGTCAAACACGCGGCCGAGTCCCAACCGCTGCGCGACGCTAAGTCCCGCTGGCGAACAGGCGGTGTCCTCCGGGGCCGCCCGGATGGCTGTGGCAGGTGAAGGCGGGCGCGAGGTTCAGTTCTCCGGCAGACGCGGAGCTTCAGCGGCCGCGGAGGCCATTTTATCACCGACCAAAAGCTCCGCCGCGCTGCGGGTCACCGCGCATGCGCTCTACGCGCGCGTCCGGCGGAAACGCAAGCGCGCAACAGAAAACGGACCAATCAGGAGGCGGAGCGCTGCGTCTAGCTCTCCCACAATTTTCTTTCTTTTTTTTCTTTCTTTTTTAACTAGAAACGTTTCTATATTTCAGGTTTTATTTTACAACTTTTGTTTGTTTTAGTCATTTCACTTTTTTCAGAACAGCATCGCGATGTCTTGCTTTCTCCTCGACCTGAAATGTTCTCAGCTCCCTCGTCCCCTCGTCCCCTCGTTCACTACCCAGTACAGAGACGGCTCTAAATAGAACACGGCCATGTTTTATTTTCGTAACTGTATTATTATGTGAATAACAACCATGAAGACGAATACTCACTTTTTAAAACTACAATATTTTATAAAACGAGTTTATCAACAAATCGCTCCTACAAGCTGCCCTCTTTTTTATATTTTCTTCTTTTCAAAAGGATTTTCAGTTTCTCAATGGAACAATAGTGTTTTTATTTGTAAATGTAATATCATATAAACAACCAGCACAACGGGCAAATACAGAGCTGTGCCTTTTTTCCCAATTAGTTCATCACCAGACAAATCATTAATGAGCCTGAAAAAAGTGAAATGCATAAAAGTGGGAGTGAAAATGTAATGGGTATTTACTTTTTTTTTTTACTTATTAATTCATTTGGAAACTTTATCTCTGTATGTATTTTTTTTTCCACCAGTAGAAACTCAGGATGCAGAACACAGCGTGCAGATAAAAGTTTTCATGTGTTTGCAGAAAGTGTCACTGAAATGATCAAAGCCCGCTCAGTCTCCACACTGCTTTGGGGTGTGCATCCTGACACAAAAACAAATTGAACGACCCCAGACCCGCCGTATCAGCCAGACTGTCAAGATGACCAGTGCTTGTGTGTAAGCAAAGTGGAAAAGGGATTATTGCCTATGGCTGCTTTAAAAAAAGAGTCCGGGCGCCTCCATCCCATTCTCTAAACACAGACTGTCGAGTCTGGAGCTCCAGAACTGTCCCAAGAAAACCTCTGGGTCACGACTCCCAACCAACACACACACACACACACACACACACACACACACACACACACACACTAGCAGTGGCCTAATGGTTAGGAACTAGGCCCCAGGATCAGAAGGTCATGGGTTCAAATCCCAGACCAGTAGGTTGCCCTTGAGCAGGGTACCGTCCCCATCGCTGCTCCCCGGGCACTTTCAATAGCTGCCCCCTGCTGCACGTGTGTGTGTGTAAAGTGCAGCGAATCGGTGGTTAGTGCTGACAGGATCTTCTTGTTTTTTTCTCCCATGCACATCAAGTTTAAAAGGAATGGCTAAAACAGTGACTCTGGGCTATTTGACCCTAAAAGCTGATCTGCACTTCCTTTTGATGGGAATTTTTTTTTTTGATTGTATAAAATAAACAATCAGGAATCACCGGTGAGAGAAAGGGTCCAACTTCCACATTTATGATCACGTAGGCCGTTGTTTTTCATGAACCTGTGGATGAATGTCTGTTACCTAATGTGCTATTACCTGGGCCCTCGGTGAGCCATCAGCCACAATAACATATGGACAGCAAGGATCTGATTCCAGATCAGTGTTAGTACATCCCTTACTATTTCCCAGCAGTCCGGTTCAACAGGATTTGCAGCCGAAATTCACACACGCACAAGGTAGCTTGGCAAATGTCAGCTTTTTTCGGTAGAGTGAAAAATAAGCCAGAAGGATTAAGGGCCTGGCTGATGTTCAGCAAAAATCCTCGTGTTGTGTCTTATTTCCAGGGCTAATCTCAGGATTTCTTGCTCAGCCAACGAAATTTCGGCCTGTCTGTAAGCAACCGTCTCTGATAACTGCCACTTTCACTGTCTGAAGCAGGACTAGACAGCTTTTTATTCTTTGTTATTTAATTCCAAAGAACACTGTCACTGAAAAGAGCATGCACCAGCATGTAGTGACAAAAACAATAATAATAAAAAAATCAAAAAATCCAGGCTTGCTCACAGCTCAGTCAATGAGTCAGGTATGTGTCAGGACTGCCTCCTGTTTTCCAACCATAATGGTTTTTATATGAGCTCGTTTTAACCTCCGTCCGGAGTTATGCTGGAATACGTTCATACCAGTGCAGTATTTGGAGACTTAAGTGAAGCCCAAAGAAGCAAACATGCTTTTTAAGGCGCTATAACTCCTGCTTAAGAGCGAAGACAGACAGGGAACGACACATTCTTGAGCTGAAAGTGGACATTTAGGCCCAAGCAGGAGGAACCAGTGCAACATTCAGGCTGCTGTTTTATACGCCAGTGGCTGAGGCACTGGGACAGGAGCAGTGCAGCTGCAAGACCACACCTAGTAAAATACTGTGTGTGGTTAACTCTAAAGTGACTGTAATTCCTGTTTAGGGCTCTTGTTCAAAACAAGGACGAGGTGCAGTGAGAGAAATGATTTTGCCCCAAATGATGTCAATCAGTTAAAATATTGTTGCACAGGGGCTGCATGAAATATTTTTGCATATGCATATTCCTGGCATTTATATCTAGATGTGCAAAATTACATTGTTACACGTTAAGTAAAAATTGCACCTTTTGCATCCGACCAGCCAAGTTCAGAATGGTTTAAAGTAAATGAAGCTGATGCAGTGATTGCAAGCAAGGAATATGCAACTATGAAGTATCTTTAACTTTAAAAACATTTTGATTTCTTTAAAAGTAATTATGATAGGAGGATCGGGGGTTCGAACCCCTTCCCAATAAGTTGCCCTGAGGTACCCTTGAGCAAGGTGCCGTCCCCGTCACTGCTCCCTGGGCACTTTCAATAGCTGCCCCCTGCTGCACGGTGTTTGAGTGTGCATGGGTGAAATGCAGAGGTCCAATTTCGTTGTGGTTCATTGTCTGCTGTGCTGTGACCTCACAATGACAAGGGTTTTCACTTTCACTACACTGCACTACAATACACAACACTACACTATACTACACACTACAATACACAACACTACACTATACTACACACTACAATACACAACACTACACACAACACTACACTATACTACACACTACAATACACAACACTACACTGCACTACACTATACTACACACTACAATACACAACACTACACTGCACTACATACACACTACAATACACAACACTACACTATACTACACACTACAATACACAACACTACACTATACTACACTACACTGCACTACAACACAACACTACACTATACTACACTGTACAAATACACCACACTACACTACACCACACTATACTTCACACTATAATACACAACACTACACTGCACTACAATACACAACACTACACCATACTACGACTACACTGCACTAAGGTCATACAACACTACACACAACACTACACTATACTACACACCACAATACACAAATAATCACACTGCACTACAATACACAACACTCACCATACTCACTACACTGCAATTATAATACACAAGCACTACACACTTTATTAATTAAGCACTATACTACACACTACAATACACAACACTACACTGCACTACAATACACAACACTACACTGCACTACAATACACAACACTACACTGCACTACAATACACAACACTACACTATACTACACACTACACTGCACTACAATACACAACACTACACACCTAATAATTCACACTATACTGCCATTAATTACAATACAATAAATAATTACACTGCACTACAATACACAACACTACATTGCACTACAATACACAAACACTACACTATACTGACACACTACACTGCACTACAATACACAACACTACACTATACTACACACTACACTGCACTACAATACACAACACTACACTATACTACACACTACAATACACAACACTACACTATACTACACACTACACTGCACTACAATACACAACACTACACTATACTACACACTACACTGCACTACAATACACAACACTACACTATACTACACACTACACTGCACTACAATACACAACACTACACACAACACTACACTATACTACACACTACTACACAACACTACACTATACTACACACTACACTGCACTACAATACACAACACTACACACAACACTACACTATACTACACACTACACACAACACTACACTATACTACACACTACAATACACAACTACACTATACTACACACTACAATACATAACACTACACACAACACTACACTATACTACACACTACACTGCACTACAATGCACAACACTACACTATACTACACAATACACAACACCACACTATACTACACACTACACTGCACTACAATACACAACACTACACACAACACCACACTATACTACACACTACACTGCACTACAATACACAACACTACATTTCACTACACTGCACTACAATACACAACACTACACTATACTACACACTACACTGCACTACAATACACAACACTACACTATACTACACACAACACTGCACTACAATACACAACACTACACACAACACTACATTTCACTACACTGCACTATACTACACAACACAAAACTATACTACACTACACAACACTACACTATACTATACTACAAACACAACACTACACTATACTACACACAACACAAAACTATACTACACTACAATACACTACACAACACTACACTATACTACACACAACACTATACTACAATACACTACACAACACTACACTACACTACAGTGTATTGTAGTGTAGTATAGTTTTGTGTTGTGTGTAGTATAGTGTAGAACACTACACTATACTACAAACACAACACTACACTACACACAACACAACACTATACTACAATACACTACACACAACACTACACTATACTACAAACACAACACTACACTATACTACACACAACACAACACTACAATACACTACACAACACTACACACAACACTACACTATACTACAAACACAACACTACACTATACTACACACAACACAACACTATAATACACTACACAACACTACACTATACTACAAACACAACACTACACTGTACTACACACAACACTATACTACACTACAATACACTACACAACACTACACACAACACTACACTATACTACAAACACAACACTACACTGTACTACACACAACACTATACTACACAACACTACACACAACACTACACTATACTACAAACACAACACTACACTATACTACACACAACACTATACTACACTACAATACACTACACAACACTACACTATACTACAAACACAACACTACACTATACTACACAACACTACACTATACTACAAACACAACACTACACTATACTACACACGACACAACACTATAATACAGTACAATACACTACACAACACTACACACAACACTACACTATACTACAAACACAACACTACACTGTACTACACACAACACTATACTACACTACAATACACTACACAACACTACACACAACACTACACTATACTACAAACACAACACTACACTGTACTACACACAACACTATACTACACAACACTACACACAACACTACACTATACTACAAACACAACACTACACTGTACTACACACAACACTATACTACAATATACTACACTACAATACACTACACAACACTACACACAACACTACACTATACTACAAACACAACACTACACTATACTACACACAACACAACACTACAATACACTACACAACACTACACACAACACTACACTATACTACAAACACAACACTACACTTTACTACACACAACACTATACTACACTACAATACACTACACAACACTACACACAACACTACGCTATACTACAAACACAACACTACACTGTACTACACACAACACTATACTACACAACACTACACACAACACTACACTATACTACAAACACAACACTACACTGTACTACACACAACACTATACTACCTTACAATACACTACACAACACTATACTATACTACACACAACACTACAATATACTACACAACACTACACTATACTACAAACACAACACTACACTATACTACACACGACACAACACTATAATACACTACAATACACTACACAACATTACACACAACACTACACTATACTACAAACACAACACTACACTGTACTACACACAACACTATACTACACTACAATACACTACACAACACTACACAGTACTACACACAACACTATACTACACAACACTACACTATACTACAAACACAACACTACACTATACTACACACAACACAACACTATACTACACTACAATACACTACACAACACTACACTACAAACACAACACTACACTGTACTACACACAACACTATACTACAAACACAACACTACACTGTACTACACACAACACTACACTATAATACACTACAATACACTACACAACACTACACACAACACTACACTATACTACAAACACAACACTACACTATACTACACACAACACTATAATACAATACACTACACTACGCTACCTCGTGTTTAGGGACTAGGTCCCAGGACCGGAAGGTCATGGGTTCGAATCCCAGACCAGTGGGTTGCCCTGAGGTACCCTTGAGCAAGGTACCGTTCCCTGCACTGCCCCCTGCCGCACGGTATGTATGTGTGTGTGTGTGTGTGTGTGTGTGTGTGTGTGTGTGTGTGTGTGTATGCATGCATAAAAATTGACTGGATGGATTTTCACACTCAACAACAACAATAATGATTAGATATGTAAATAATCTAATATTTATGTTTATTATTATTAGTAGTAGTATTGTCAAAACATCTTTCGAAAAATGCGTAGTTTTATTATACTATTAAAATATACATTTAATAAAATATATTTCTGATACCATTCTGCAGTATTCGGGCCATATTTCAAAATAAAAGTCCTCGCTTTACCTCCTAGTTTTGCACAAAAAAAAATCTGTAAACAGCGCTGCGCATAAACAGTCATGTGTATCACGTTAAAGTCGTTAAAGTTTATCTCGTGGTAAAAAATCCGTAATTTTCCTGAAAAGTGTAAGGGACTCTCTGGAGTTCATGTGGTCGTCCGGCGCTGTCACGTGACTCGTTGTGGGGTGCCCTATGTTTACACCGAGTGTGTGAGAGTGTTTGTTGACCTGTTAGTTGTGTGCGTGTGTTGTGCTGTGCTCTTTGCACATCTCCGGTGTTATGACAGTAGCGTTTCCTCATGAGCGCCAGTTCGCTGCTGGTTTTTCCCTGATCCTACTCATCTGACCGTGCATTTATACACTATTACAACTTCAGCTCGTTTAACCCGCTGTCGTCCTCCAAGGCACCGTTATGGAAAGCTCTGCGTCAAAGCATCCAGGAGAAGAAAATTCAGGTCTGTTTCTGCTCCATTTCTTTATCAGGATATCTCTGAGGAAGGTTTTGCATGACGTTTGTGAACTGCAGGACATCCCCGGACTATAGACACGCTGTGTCCAAAAGTATGTGGACACCTGATTGATTAACATCCCTTTTGAAATCAGGGCTACTGAAAGGGGGGAGTCTGCTGCAGGTGTCTACATACTTTTGGACACACAGCAGACTCCCATAGTGTCAGTACCCCTGATCTGAGGAGGAATGTTACATGAGCACCTGTCCTCATACTTATGGACACATTCTGTCAGTAACCCTGATTTGAGGAGGAATGTTCAATGAATGAATATTAAAAGTAACACTGTTTGCCTATATACCTTTGGACACACAGTGTGTATGCTACAGCAAACCGCCCCTCCCATCAGTACCCCTGATCTGAGGAGGAATGTCAAGGGTGTGTGTGTCCACTTACTTATGGACACACAGTATATATGCTGCTGCAAACTATTTACCCTTAATAGGGGGCAGTTTGCCCCAGCATATTTACTGAGGAGGGATGTAAAATGAGAGTCTGCATACTTTTGGACACACCATGTACATGGGTTAGAACATTGCAGTGAGGATTTGATTGCAGAGCAGTAGTGAGGTGGTACTGATGTAAGATGCTCAGGCTCAGGATTATTGCTTGGCTTGCTGTTCACTGTAATATGCACTAAATTAGGGCAAAAACCAAAATTTAAATCACGATTACTCACCAACTCTGGAAACGTCCGCTTCCCCTCTTTCTTTTTCTGTTATATGTATGATCGCTAGCTGTCAAAATGAAATGAAAGATTAACTGAACAGCCCTTCACTTTATCCCTTCAGAGAAGGACAGGCTGCTGACCGACTACGACGGTCTCAATCACAGGACTCGGGACCTCCAGGCCTCGCTGGATGTGGACGGCCAGTCGTCGTGGAAACAGGCCGAGGAGGAACAGGAAGAGGCCCTGCGCCGAAAGTTGAAGTACTTCTTTATGAGCCCGTGTGACAAGTACCACGCCAAGGGCCGCAAACCCTACAAGCTGGTCCTGCAGCTGCTGAAGATACTCATAGTCACCTTGCAGGTGGAGCGCTTCGTTCGGGACACTTCTGTGTCCTGCATGTGCTGTGTTGTATCCGTGTCCGAGTTATGTGGGCTATTCGCTGGGGGGCTTTTTTATGTAACGAAAGATATCTCATGCTCGACCCAAAAATCTTCTTTTCCGTGTGTTTCTTGCTTTGCGTTGGTGGGACTGCATTTGTACACCAAAACAAAGGGACACAGCATCTTCTCGAGCTTTTCTCAGTGCATGTCCCTGCCTTTGTCTCAGTCAATGTGACAAAAAAGTTAACACATGTTCTGCATGGAACATCATTATATGTCTTGTATGTTATTTCTAATAGTTTGTATTCCTGCAAATGTACTCTTTATATATATCTGCGCTGAAATCAAAAACATGGTCGGTTTCTTCATCTTGCTTTGGAAGGCATTTGTGATCCATCTTCAGCTGCCCGATCGACAAAGATCTGGTGTCAGAAAAACCCAAATTCTGCCACATAGGTTTGGCTGACGCTGCGCTGGGCCACTGTGCCGTCTTCAAAGGTCACCAGAGGTCATCACAAAAGAATGAAGTGTGCCCTTCAATAAACCAGAGATGCTACAGTGAGGTGGACTGATGGAGGAGGAAAGGAGAAGCGCTTCATTTAAAGAGAACCGTTAAGCCTGAAGGTGTCTCGGTTGTTCTTCAGGACTGTGTGGCAGCCAGACGTTGTGGGGAGAGGTTGGAGGAAGGAATGTAATCAACATCGACAAATCCTGTCCAGCTGGGACATTGACCGTGATCCTGAACACTCATTAGATTTAACCTTGAATGACTTTGAGAACAAGGAACGGAAGCCTTTGGGAATGAACTTGTGCTTATTATTAGATCTTTTCTATGTGAAAATGTAAAGAATACATTTGCAGGAGTATATAATATTAGAAATAATATATTTAATTTATAATGATCTCTTCTTCTTTCTCTGCTCCCGTTAGGGGTCTTCCAGTCCTCTGCATCTTCCTCCTTCTAACCGTCCCCCTGCATGTCCTCTTTCACCACATCCATAAACCTCTTCTTTGTCCTTCCTCTTCTCCTCCTTCCAGGCAGCTCCATCCTGAACATCCTTTTCCTGATATACTCCTCGTCTCTCCTCTGGACATGTCCAAACCCACACTGTCTCATTTCTCTAACTTAGCCTCCAAAATGTCCAACCTCAGCTGTCCCGCTATATACTCATTTGTAATCCTGTCCATCCTCTTCACACCCAACGAAAATCTCAGCATCTTTAACGTTTCCAGCTCCACCTCCTGTCTTTTCATCACCGTCTCCAACCCGTATAACATAGCTGGTCTCATTACTGTCCTTTAAACCTTTCCTTCCACAATCAATAATCAATAAAATGTTTAATTTTAGCAGAGATGTCCAAACAGAAGTTATTGTTATTGTGTTATTGTGATTTATTATATTACTCACATCATTAATTGTAGACCTGCTATCTCTCTATCTCTCTCTCTCTCTCTCTCTCTCTCTCTCTCTCATGCATAGCTGGTCTTCTTTGGTTTGAGTAATCAGATGGTGGTGATGTTTAAGGAGGAGAGCACAGACTCCTTCAGGCACATCTTTCTGCAGGACTACCAGGACGACTCAGACGGTTTGGCTGTTCACACTCAGGGTGCAGTGTATGAACACCTCAACTACACCATAGAGCAGGTGAGCAGGTGCCATTAGAGAAGGCATGCTTCACTCACACACACACACACATTTTGTTTGGTGATCAGCTTGTTGATGCTAAAACTATTATATTCCCGCCAAACCATCTTATATTTGTCATACTGAGTTGATTAAATGAAGTGGGAACAAATGTTTTAGTGCTGCAGACATACAAGGTTCTAGATAAATGGGTTCAACCACTCAGCGTTCAGCATGAGCAGTAAACGATTTAGCTGATCATCTGGAATCATCTGCACCTGGTTCTTCTCTGCTTCATGTCTTAAGTTAGACGCTTTGTTCGGCTGGAAGGTTCAGACGTAGATCACTGTGTGGATTAACCAGCACAGAACTATCAAACTGCTCCGGTACAGAGACTGGACTGAACATGAGAGACAACAACACTGTCCTTCAGGAAGATCTGGAGAACTGCTCAGGTACAGAGACTGGACTGAAAATGAGAGACAACAACACGGTCCTTCAGGAAGATCTGGAGAACTGTTCCTCAATAAGACTTTAAAGATGCAAGAACTTCTGGAAATTTGGAAGCGAGCTATTTGCTGTGCATTGTTTCTTGTACTTTGCACATGATTTCTCAAAAAAGAATCTTCCAGGCAGTAAACTATAGCTGTCAAATATTCCGGGTTATTTTGTAGTCATTAAACATAAAGGGGCTAGAACCAGACACCTAACCAGGATCTTTCTGCCAAGAATCGCATCTATTTTTGGGAATATATCTATATGTGGGGTCATTAAACCTCTCAGACCCTTGAGTAGAAACATCCAGATTATTGTAAGTTCTTAAATGAAGATTTTCTTTGCCTTGATGTAGCTTTAAACACTCTGGGTGTTTTCCCAAGCAACTTTTGAGGAGTTGCCTGGGCTTGAAGAAGATCTGCGTGTGCTCACACTTCACCAGCTGAGGTTTGTTCAGGAATTTCGGAAGTTCAGCTATTATGAACTATTTATTTATTATTATTGAATAAACCTTATGATTTATATATTAAAAACACATTTAATCAGGCATGTCCAACCTGGACGGCTTTAGTATATAAATGATTAAACTGTCTATCTATCTATCTTTGGCTGTCTGTCTGTCTGTCTATCTTTCTGTTTGTCTGTCTATCTATTTGTCCGTCTGTGTGTCTGTCTATCTCTATTTCACTCTCGCTCTCTCTTTCCTTTGCTCTGTTCATCTCAATCTCTATATATCTTTTAGATATATATAAAATAAAGATTTCATCTCTCTCTCTCTCTCTCTCTCCCTCTCTGTCTCTCTCTCTCTCTCTCTCTCTCTCTCTCTCTCTCTCTCTCTCTCTCTCAGTATCTTGCCCTCTCTCAGAAATCCGTCAGCAGGTTTGCGTATGTGATGGGTTCGGGGGTGAACGAGAGCGCCCTCTCTCTGTGTCAGCGGTACTACAAGAAGGGCAGAATCGATCCGGTCAACGACACCTTCAACATCGACCCTCGCGTCATCACTGGTAATACCTCGTTCTCTCCTTCTCCACTCTGAGGGGAGGAGTCTCCCGTGATGTATGTCATACGTTTTTTGACCGGGCGAGGTTTGTCCACACCTGAGAATAAGTAGCTAAGTGGACCAGTGGCAGGCTGCAGGTAAAGACACTCTGTAATGCTCCGTAGTGTTAGGGTGTGGACGTCCTGACAGATTGAAGTGCTCTACAGTCCCTCGTCCATCTGATAGAACTTTAAATGAAGAAAACTGAAAGGCGATTAAAAATGGATAAAGAGAAAAACCTTAAAAACCTTTGCAATCAAACATTTATAAGCAAGTTTTATGTGGAGAAGCACAGAATAACAGTAAATATAGATAATGACGAGAAAAAGGAAATAACATCGGCCCCGGATTGCTGGATATATATATGGGGCCAATCCAGATACTGCTTTTGGCAGATGGCGGCTTTGATTTGACACGTTTTTGTTTATGTGCTGGAGGTTTAGAACTGCTTCTCAGCTTTTTTCTGTCTCTTTTTGTAGACTGTGTGGGAGTGAATCCCCCTACAGACCCTACAGCTCCTCTCCCTGAAGACCCCCTGAAGAACTTCACCCTCAAGTTCCATAAGTAAGTAGGCAGGGAAACCTTTGGCCCTGAACAGAAGATCAGTTCAGTATATCTATTTCCTTCAGGGGTGGAAACTCTGCTACTAATGACCGATTTCTGCTGCTGGACTGTAACTGGATTATTTTACTCTGTGACTCCTTGCTTTTCTTCACAGTTTGGGCAAAAGTGGTTCCTTTCAGTTCTTCAATGAGCTGCCCTAAGATAAAGCCTCTATCAATAAATCCAAAGCTGCCCCTGAATGAAAGTCAGCTCTGGTCTGTTATGAAAGTCAGCTCTGGTCTGTTAAGGAAACACTGGGCATCTCTTCTCTTCCGCGCAGGAATCCTTATCCGAGAGTTTTGCATTTGCACAATCAGATTATATTGAAATTGTTATGCCAGTGGAGGGTTGTTGGCAGGAACACATACAAATTACATGCAAAATTCTGTTTCAGCCTTAAATCCATTTCACCCCGAACCCCTAGCACTTAGCCCCGCCTGTCCTGGGACAGCGGTGGCCCAGTGGTTAGAGATTAGGTACCAGGAGCGGGAAGTCGTGGGTTCGAATCCCACCGCAGTAGGTTACCCTGAGGAACCCTTGAGCAAGGTACCGTCCCATCACTGCTCCTCGGGTGCTGGATATGGCTGCACACTGCAGCACTGTGTGTGGTTTAAAAAATAAATAATTATAAATAATTTATTTGTGTTTCACTGTGAGCTAACAAAAAGTCACTTTCACTTCCTTTTTATGTATTTTACATTTACATTTACGGCATTTAGCAGACACTCTTATCCAGTTCCTAATTACAGGGACAGTCCCCCTGGAGACACTCAGGGTTAAGGGTCTTGCCCTTCTAAACGGCCAATTAAGAAATGAAATTGGGCACCAAGTACCACCAGTAGCGGAGTCTGTCATTTATTTATTTTTTATATTTATTTATTTATCTATAATTTTTCTCTATTTAGGGTAATCTATGTAAATGAGCTCTCTTCTGATTGGCTGCTTTGCATTTTGCCAATATGAACTTTAAATGAACATGTTCAAAAAACCTTAATGGAGTTTACATATTCTGTTCATTAATATTCTATACTTCTCTAAGGGAAAAAGTGAGGGGTTTTTGGTTTTCCCTGAAATCGGAAGCTGTAATGCGGTCCATTATTGCGTTAGGCATCAGTTCAGCCTTGCTGTGTAAAGTGACATTTCCGAACGTGATTGATGAAGGAAATGATGACACCTTTCAGGCGTTTTTAACATCTGTTTCTCTCCTTTCCTCTTTCTCTCTTCCTCTTTCTGTGTGATAGGCTGATAAATGTGACCATCGACTTCAAGCTGAAGGCCATAAATATCCAGTCTGTCATCCACAATGAGATTCCTGACTGCTACACCTTCTCCATTACTGTAAGACCTGACACCACACACACACACACACACACACACACCCACACACCCCCCCACACCAACCAACCTGTGGGTTTGAGAAGCATTTACATATTGCAGTTGTACTAAAAAAGTGTGTGTGTGTGTGTGTGTGTGTGTGTGTGTGTTTTCAGATCCTCCTTGATAACGGAGCCCACAGCGGGAAAGTGAAGATCAGTCTTCACAACCAGGCTGTCATTAGCGAGTGCAAGGACACCAATGTATCTGGACACAGTAAGAGGACACAGCCTGTAAACATCTTCAGATAAACTGCATAGTGTACAGTCCTTTAAGGGGCGCAAATCATGGAAAACTTGTGAAATCAAGTGAATCAAAGCTATGAAAATAGCTTGGAGTTTGTTGTGGGTGTGATGTCAGAACCATGAAGACTGTTACAGATGACCTCCGTGAGCCTGCAGCAGTTTAGCCCCATGTTTCTTGTAAAACTGATGCATTTAAGCCTGGAAGATCTCTGAGATCAGCAGGAGCAGGTCAGTAAGTGAAGACCACAAACTAAATAGGGTCTAATGGCTATAAGCCATGCTTCCGCCCCCTGCTGGACCCATGCTGGTCAACACAAAGTGCCTGTTTTTCCTCCACACTTCATTAATGAAAGGCTCAACTTATGTGTTTGCACATTCGTCTGCATTATCAGTGTTGTTCCTGCAGACTGTAGGATTATCTGAGCGAGGCACTGAAACGATACCTGTCCCTGGTTGTGAGAATACAGTTGGATCAGAGCATCGTTTTAAAGGATCCAGACATCCGAAAGGAGAGGCTCCAAATATTTCATCGTGCAGATTTCAGTCTGAACCTAAGGCTCTAAACCTCTGTGTCCGAGATTTCAGACTGAAATACTTTTAAAAAGGGGTGAAGGCAGTGCCTTCTTTATTTATCAGCCAGCCAATCAGGTTCAGCTGGCCACCTTCCTGCCTCCAAAGTAAAGGTTCAGCAGCCTCTGTTCAGGGAAATGTTGAGAAATAAACAAGAACCTAGAGAAGGAGAACAAACAAGGCAGAGACTAGTGTTTCAGCAAATGCTCATATTGAAAGTTCTCATTACACTCTCTCTCTCTCTCTCTCTCTCTCTCTCTCTCTCTCTCTCTCCTGTCTCTTATACACATCTCTCTCTCTCTCTCCTCTCTCTCTCTCTCTCTCTCTCTCTCTCTCTCTCTCTCTCTCTCTCTCTCTCTCTCAGAGGAGAACTACTGGCGAGTGGCATTTGATGTGTTTGTGGCAATAGCTTGTGTTCTCTCTCTGGCCCTGTGTGGACGCTCCATTCTCCGAGGAATCACGCTGCAACGGGTATGGAGGGAGTGAGGGAAGGAAGGAAAACAAGAAAGGAGGAGCACTGCTGCATTCTGCGCATAATTAATTACTGCACGTTCCTAATTAGAGCTACACACTAAGCAGAACAAAGACATAACATATCTTCCAATTGTTGCATTTGTGTGTGTATGTGTGTGTGTGTGTGTCTGTCTGTGCAGGAGTTTGTGCGGTACTTCAGACAGTCTCTGGGTCGTCAGGTGTGTTGGGGGGACCGGCTGGAGTTCATTAACGGCTGGTATTTACTGCTCATCATCAGTGACGTCCTCACCATCATCGCTTCCTTCATCAAGATCGGCATTGAGACCAAGGTTTGCACGACTCTGCTCTGCTGGACTCTACTAGATTAGGAACTGTCTCTGATTGGTTGTGGGTGTTTTACTGCAGAACCTGTCATCCTATGACGTGTGTGCGATTCTGATGGGCACTTCCACTCTGCTGGTTTGGGTGGGAGTCATCCGTTACCTCAGCTTCTTCCAGAAATACAATGTAAGTCTCATAAGACATGGATGCACGAATGAATGGATAAAAGAATGAGTGGATGGATAATCCTAGTCCTAAGCATGGTACATAGTTGCAACAGTGAAAGTGATGATTCTTCTCATCGTGAAACAGCCCACAGTGACACAACAAAATTCAACCACTGCTTTTCACCCACACACACTGTGCAACAGGGGGCAGCTATTGAAAGCGCCCAGGAAGCAGTGATGGGGATGGTACCTTGCTCAAGGGTACCTCCGGGCAACCTACTGGTCTGGAATTCAATCCCACGATCTTCCAATCTTGGGGCCTGGTCCCTAAACACTAGCTCACTGCTGTCCCGATAGTAAAAGAAAAATATTAAATGAACTTAATTAAATTAAGATTTGTGGCACTTAAAGATAACCTTACCGTTTTTATTGCTGTTTTATTTGCTTTACAGAAAGCAAATAGTAATACTGGAATACAGTTCTTTTATTTTTGACATTTTGCTTCATTTTTAAGGTTATAAAAATATTCTGTCCTATTATTATTATTATTATTATTATTATTATTATTATTATTATTATTGTTATTATTATTCTAGCCATATAGATGAAGTTCCTCATTTTCTGTAATATCTGTTTGGATCATCGTAGGCAGATTTGAGAAATTTTGGATATTGTCATACATCGATGCGTCCCTGAAGGATACTCTTTTGAAAGTTTTACTGCCTGGTTTCCATTTGAGTTAAAAACACGCACAAATGCGCCACAAGGTTTGAACTAGCATTTTCACACTTTCTCCCTAGGCATGCAAATCAACACGGTTTGCGTGTCAGCCTATAGATGGTGTCAATCCATCCATATTCCATCAACCCCCAAATTGATTTGACTTTCCTTCCTTCCTGAAAGTAGAAACAATAATGCAAAGGTTTGGCACAGGCCAACATTCGCATCTCCACTTGTGCTTCCGCAGATGTGAGGGTTGAACTTATTTCAGTGAGTATATTCGTCTAAAAATACAACTTATCATTTTCTGAGCTGCTTATCTTAACCTCGCAGGGGGGTGCTGGGGTCTGTCCCAACACTAGTAGACCAGAAGGTCGAGAAGGTCGAGCCTGGACAGGTCTCGAGTGCATCACCCACACACACAGTCACACCTAGGGGACAGTTTAGCATTTCCAGCCCACCTGACTTTCATGCCTGTGGGAGGAAACCATTGGTACCAGAATGACCCAGAAATAGCCCAGACAAGTCAGGGCTGAATTCAGGGCCGTGTTGGAGGGACCTGTAGTTAACCAGTGCTGAACCACTTCGTCTGTTTGTGCAGATCCTGATTGTGACCCTGAGAGCCGCGTTCCCTAACGTGATCCGCTTCTGCTGCTGTGCTGCTGCCATCTACATGGGATATGTCTTCTGCGGCTGGATTGTCCTGGGACCCTACCATGCTAAAGTAATGCACCCAAAACCTACAGTGTCTACACGGGAACAGGGTCATCTTCACTGTTGTCCCCTTATTTCCAGTTTGTGCTTGATCAAGTTTCTGTCTTATTGTTTGGTGCTGGAATAATGAAGTGAAAGTTAATGTGAAACACAGTGAACCACAACCCGAAATCATCCTCTGTATTTAACACACTGTCCAGCAGGGGTCACCCAGGGAAAAGTGTTGGGTACTGTACTCTGCTCAAAGGGTACCTCACAGCTACTGGTCCGGGACTGGAACCCACATCCTAGTCCATAACTCTAGGCCTACAGTATTACTAAATGTAAAGGTTTTACTCAAACAGAGCCGCAGACAGATCACGCTATGGGTGGCTACAGCGGGACATCCCGTGTCCATTGACTTGATCCGTGTTGAATTTTAAAGGACAAATGCATAATGTAACTTGTCCTGACTGTCTACCGTCTCTTTCTGTCTCTCTCACTGTCCCTTAGTTCCGCTCCTTGTCCACCGTGTCGGAGTGTCTCTTCTCCCTGATAAACGGAGACGACATGTTTGCCACGTTCTCGGAGGTGGAGCGCAGTGGGTTGCTGGTGTGGCTCTTCAGTCAGGTCTATCTCTACACCTTCATCTCCCTCTTCATCTACATGGTGCTGTCGCTCTTCATCGCCCTCATCACCGGCGCTTACGACACCATCACCGTGAGTCAGAGAAGGGGCCGGGGAGGAAGGGATGGAGGGAGGGAATGGCTTTCAGATGAGAATAAGAGAGTTAATTTGTACTGACATCTCCGCAGGGAGGCTGACTGTTACAGTCATTAAGAGATGGTCCCACTGACGCATGATGCAACGTTATGAAAGAGTGACCCGCACTTGTTCTCATAGTTTAACCCATGAGGCGGAGCTACAGACTAAACGACAGGCGTGCGCCGTCTTTCTTTTAGAAACAAATAGGAAGGGTACGGTTTGAGATTCAGAAGGCTTAGAAAAATATCCTTATCCCATATAAATTCTTATGTATAATACATATGGTACAGCAAATACGGTTCATTTTATATATGTACTGCATATAAAATGTGCATTATATCCAAAAGTTATAAACATGGATGTGTGTGTGTGTGTGTGTGTGTGTGTGTGTCTACAGCAACAAGCCCATGAGCCGGTTCATGTCTCAGAGCTCCATCTGTTCATTGCGGAGTGCACAGACACGCCCACTTCAGGAAAGTTCCACAGCCCAGAGAGCACCTCCTGCTCTCTCTTCTGCTGCTTCAGCTAGAAAGGAAAGAGAGAGAGAGAGAGTGTGTGTGTGTGTGTGTGTGTGTGTGTGTGTGTGTGTGTGTGTGTACACATGAATATTGTATTTATAGCTTTAGAAAAATGTGAAAAAGTAGGAGAAAGGTGTGTGTGTTTGTCCTAAGGGGAACCAATGTTGTCGTTTACGTGTAAAGGTGAGAGAGTTAACCTGCAGTACTGTGCAAAAGTGTGAGACCCCTGTGTCAAATGCTGTTAAAAGCTGTTTGGCTGGCCAGTAACATTAATATCGCAACGCATACAAATGACATTATTATTATCAGAATAAACACAAACGGCATCAATACAGCGAAGAGCACATCTCCTGGGCTTTACCACCCCCAGAGCTCTCCTGGAAGTAGTAGCTCCCATGAAATACCTGCTTCGGCTTAATCAGAGGGAATATGAAGCTTCTCTTGGATCTTCATCCTTTCAGGAGAAATCTAGAGCCTGTGTTCTTCCGAGCAGCTCCCAAAATATCTAATCTGATCTGGATCTTATTGGCTGCTTATTGCTTGGTGTTTTTGCGTTTATTCTGAATGTGATTTTGAGACACTCACTGCTCAGATAAACACCTTCACACAGGCGTCGGACGTTTTGCACAGAGCTGTAAGGGATCGACGTCGGGTATTGTGGGTTGGATGGTTGTGCTGAGGTCTGTGTTAAACTCCACCACCTTGTGGCAGCAACGGTTCACCTCAGCACTCAGTCCATCTCTCAGCATCTAACACACCGTTTATCGTTTACTTGTTGCCTTTTAGTTCTTATTTATTTAAAAGGGGAATGCACAGCAATTACACATCTTTCTTTTATTTGTTTTTTATTGTTAAATTACAGTGTATATAAAATATCTATGATATAATTTAATGTAAATTACGTACTGCAAACGAATGAAAGTCTGGTAAATGCAGTTTTGACTAGAACACACACACACACACACACCGTTAACTCTTTGTTCTGGCCTTCACCTACATATCAGACGCAGCTCTTCTGTATTCTTCTTCACGTCTTTGTCTCCACTCTGTTGCTTCTTGTCTTTCATCTCCTCCATGCCCGGTGAAGCGTGTGTGTGCGTGTGTGTGTGGAGGAATAGAGTCGCCTGTAGCAAGTAAAGCATCAATATTTATGCGAGCTCTTGTGGTATCCAGGGAGCTGACCTGGTGTTTTTAATGTAGTTGGAGCTTCTTCTTTGACCAAGCTGGCCTTTCATCCGCACTGTCCCTGCAGAGAGAGAGAGAGAGGAGGAGGGGGGGGGGGAGGGACACCAGTTAGTCATCTTTTGGGAGGAAAAATGTGGAAAATCTCTGCAATATTTTAGTTATTTAGGGGGTCTTTTTATAACAGTTTTTACTTTTTCCCCTAAAAACATCGCTCTGAGGAGGAGCCTGTGATCTGTTTCACCAGTTAAAGGGTTTAACGATGAGGGTGGAGGGATTGAGTTAGTACATTATTCTGACTTGCGTTACAATCAGCGTTACAATGTTTCGCTGATTGTTGCTTCGCTGTTGAAGGACAAAATATCTTGTTTTTAAAGGTTTTTAAATAAATTGACACAATAGGTTATTGAAATGTGTGTAATATTTGTAGGAAAAATTTATGCATTTTAACTAAACATTTTTAGTTTTAAACATAGAAATGATTCTTTGTGTGGCTGGAACCCCTTTACCTAGAACACCTCTGCAGGAAGCAATTAATTGTTCCTATTGCATTTGATCTTCTCAGCATAATAGATAAGACTCAGTTGATTCCTTAGCAAATTGTAATGAAATCGTCCTGTATGCGGTCCATTTTAAATACATACCCCACCACAGTATTCGTTTTTATGATCGGTTTCTTTCTCTCCAGGGTGGTTTTTATTTGGCTTTGTTTTAACCTGAGACTCGCACTGTGGGGACCAAATGAACACCACGTAACCGAGTAACCGTCTCAGCACCACGTAACCGAGTAACCATCTCAGCACCACGTAACCGAGTAACCGTCTCAGCACCACGTAACCGAGTAACCCTCTCAGCACCACGTAACCGAGTAACCCTCTCAGCACCATGTAACCGAGTAACCGTCTCAGCACCATGTAACCAAGCCACAAAAAATAAAGCCAACCTGACTTTTTCAAATCCAGTCTAAAATATACTGATATAATACATTATAAAAAAACTTCCCTCATACAGTCACACAACACCAAATAACTCCTGTTGTGTCCTGTTTCTGGCCGTTCATCCGGATGTGTCGGATGATACGTTTTTATGCTGGTGATGATTTTCGACTGAACAAACCTGAAAATGTTTCATGAATATACTCAATTTGCAAACATAGATTATTATGAATAATATTTTAATATTATCTATATTACCTAAGAATATAGTTAATATAGGTTCTAACTATTCTAAAGATTGCTAAGCATGGGCAGAATTTCCATTTATTTCCATCGATTTATCTGCGGCTCCAACTGTGCATCCCTTCATTTCACAATATGATATTTTGTCCATAACCAGTGAAGGTTATTAATCACGACCTTGTTTTGCTGTCTTGCGCTTGGCATCGTCTCCCTCACCCACAAGCCCTGGATAAAAAGAAGAACAGAAAGGAGCTTTTGTTCGAGGGCTGTCGCCCCCTGCAGGGATCTCTTGCTCTTTTGAGGATTTCTGCCTGCAGCACTGCGCTGAATCGTGCTGAGATTCAGGTGTGGCTCCTGCACGGGGATGCCGTAAAGATTTACTGTGCGGTCGTTTTGGCTTCGTGCCCGTAATGGGGTGTGTTTTAATTGAAAAAGCTTTTTGAGGTAGATTTATGGAAGCACTCTTCTGTCTGAAGGAACGCGCCTCAGAGCTGCAGGGCTGCAGGATTGGTTCCCCTGTTAGAACAAGCACCCTTCATGAATTTGGATCAGATGAGTTTGAGCAGGACACGCTCTGGTGTGTAGGTTTGAACAATGGGAGGGTTTTCGCTGGTCCATTTCGGGTCCTGGGGTGTGTTTTGGTGCAGCGTGTTTCACTGATTACAGTAACGCTGTAGTTTAAAGGCAGATGACTCCCGAGCTGGACTGTCCTAGAAGAAAGTCAGATGGTTAATATATTGCATTTTTATTACAAGGGATCAAAAATTAAGGCCACAAAACATCAAAAGCAAATGGAGCATAATAACCAAATGAACAGCACTGAAATGACATTTGGGTATGTTCATGTGTGTCCCGCCATCTTTGGGTTTTTATAGTAAAGATTGCACAGCTTTTTCAATATTTCTGCATAATTCAGTGCTTTAGATGGATTTGGAAGCTCTCTGCTTTATGTTAATGGAGAAGGGACCAGGGATCTACACCATTTTATTTTCTCTCCATAAACACCAGTGGCGTACACGTCTTCTGAGTGTTTATACGGCGTGTAAAACTGTGAATCCTTTTTTTTTTAATCAGCCATTGCTGTCATAAGGCAGCATCTTCACTCTTTTATGTGAAGGAGCTTCAGATGTCTGGTTCCTCCCGTCGCCGCTGTGTCTTGCTATGTTTCTTTAGAATGGAGGTATTTCCATCCAAAAAATTGGTTTCCACCCAAACCCAGACTCTGTTTACGTTTTAGCTTCTTAATCCTGAGACAACTTGCAGGAATGAGTGAAACTGACCTTTAAGGCTTACTCGGGAAGTAGAGTGAGAAGTTGGAAAGCGATATATTGCTTGTTAGAACACAGCAGCTGTAAGTCTGTCCTGACAGGCCGCTGTGACTTCATCTCCTCTCCTTCGTTCTCTCTCCCTCTCTTTCTCTCCTGGAAGTCTTTTGAAGTGTAAATGTTATTGCACATGCAACAAGGCTTTTCTGAAGTGGTGGGGGTTTGGATGACGAGCAGTTTGGCAGCTCTGGGAGGGTTCGGACTGCCAGTATCTGTGCAGCGATGAAGGCAGATAAAAGAGAAGGGAATGTCGTTGGCAAGACAACTGATACCTACCCAAAAGACCCTCTTCAACCATGTTATAAATTAAAGATGACATGATGACACCTTCTCTTTCCTTTCAGTACTGTTTACCGGCTGATACAGATGCTGAGTTGTTTCTGTGACGCTCTGAGCTTGAAAAGGAGCTTTTTAATGAAGACACTTATTTTTGAAGATACTCAAACCACTCAATCCTGTAACATGACAGCGTTGTTAGAGAATGTGTTCTTCTCCAGGCTAGAAATCCTGAAGGATCAGATTTATATCCCTCCAGGGTTTAGCACCCACCCATGCTTTCTCTCGAAGATGCACCTGCTCGTGTCACAGGAGTGAAATTACAGCGGGATGTCCTTTACGTCAAAATCAGACCTCGTCTCTCTGAAATGGCAACTTTGTTACCTTAAAGAGCCTGTATGGTGTGTTTTTTCTCTCTCCTGGGGTCCACTCATTATGTTTTCTAAGTTCACGCACCATAAACATTCATTTCCAACCTCTTTTGACCCATTTTATACAGGCTGTGTCTTTAAGACAAATCTTTGGGCTCTTTTCTGATTGGTAGAGCCTCATTTAAAAAGTGGCCCAGGCTGAAACACTCCTTATATCTTCAAGGTGAGTGGGTGGGGCTAAACCGCCACACCACACTGAATGGGTGCCTGTATGAAAAGATTTTGAGCCCACCTGGATTAAAAAGGGTTATGAAAGGTACAGCATAAAATGAAAAATTGAGGCAAGGGTATTTTCCGTGATAGGGGCCCTTTAACGCACGTTAAGGTCATTTTGGACCATTTCTGTTGGACCGTTTAATATGAAGATAAGGAATGTTCCTGTTCTGGTTCTGTAAAGGGATTCATTCAATTCTTTCTATTTATGATCTTACAGTGATCTTTTAATTTATTAAGACTGGGATGTATTGCTACTTCCTTTTGAGCATTATTTTTCTCATCTCTGTTATGAGAGGGAACGAATGTTTACAGAATTGAGCCGATAGGTAAGCAGGACGACCCCGATGTCCAGTTATCTTGTAAATAAAATCTCATCTCAGCCGCCGATGCTTCTTTGTGTCCTTTTTGAACGAACGAGGCACTTTGCTTAGTCACAGCCTTTCTCTCTGCAGCAATTACGCGAACAAAAGATGCATCAAGGGTCATTCCTTTTGTACTTTTTCGCTGATAATCCTCATGCAGCCTCACTGAGAGGTGATTAAAGACAACACAGCTGCTCTGGACTCGCCTCTAATTGCCGATGTGCTCTGTATGTGTGGTGCCTCATTGTTGTCTGGGCTGAAAATGCACCGCTTCATCCAGCGCTTATTTGGGACGTACAGATGCTGGGTGAGGTTCACGGCGGCCACCAGAGAGCGCAGAGATCACCAGCAGCTGAGAGGCTTCAGCAAACAAACCTGAATCAATGCTCCGTCTGGAGACTGGAGGAAAAAGAGCTGAGCTGTTCAAGTGACCAGACACATCTAATGGAAATCTAGCAGGGGATACCCCAGTAGTTTATGGAGGCAATTCAGGTTTATGCACCACATCCAATTACAGTAGTTACATAAACCACAACTACATGTAGCAATAATATCAAGCCTATTCACCTGCACATAAATGTATAATGATCCTAACCTTGCCATGCTTTGATAATAGATGGGTTTAGCCTTTAATGGTCATTAGGCAGACTGTACTCTATGGTGGTGACCAGCTTGGTCAAACTTGGTGGTGCTGATCAGCTTGGTGAAGTTCATTCTGCTCGCAGATTAGTTTCATTAAATCTTCACACATCATTAAAACCCTGACTGCTGGGACATCGTTTAGATAGACTGAAGTCCTCTGTTAGTAGGCGGCCAAATTCATCATTCAGCCACAGCATCTAAGAGAAACACCTTTGTAGTCTTTGTAGTTTTTGACCGACTCCTGCTGTCCTACTAAAGGATGGATATTGCATAATTTCTATCTGTTCTGTAGGAGAATGCGAGAAGGTGCAGTGATTTGTGTTCAAACACATGTAACTCTAGTCTAAACACAAAGCTTCATAGTCAATATTGACCACCAACACCGTTCTTCTTTAGCACAGCCTCAACTCTCTTAGACCTTCTAGAAGTCATCTTCAGGAACACTTCTCCAGGCTTCATGAAGAATGTCCCAAAGCTCCTTGGACGTAAGCTGCCTTTTGTGTTCTCTGCGGAGATGATCCCACACTGCTTCTGAAAGTGCTCGGGTACAGAGACTGTACTGAAAAGGAGAGACAAACATTTTGTCCTTCAGGAAGTTCTGGAGAACTGCTCATCCACAACACATTAAAAAACAAGAACGTCTTGAAGTTCGGAAGCAAAATCAGATGAAATGAGTGTCAAGACTTTTGCAAGGTAGTGTACAGTATTTTCAAAGTTTTTACACAGTTATTACCTTTTTATTACATTGTTATTAGGGGCAGCGGTGGCCTAGTGGTTAGGGAGTCGGACCCAGGATCAGAAGTCGTGGGTTCGAATTGCATACCAACAGGTTGCCCTGAGGTACCTTTGAGCAAGGTACCGTCCCCCTGTCTGCTCCCTGGGCATTTTCAATAGCTGCCTCCTGCTGCAATTGTTTGTGTGTGGGTAAAATGCTGAGGTGTCATTTCGTTGTGGTTCACCTGTGTTCTGCCGTGTGAGCAATGGTCACTTTCACTTTCAGTTTAAAGGCTTACATCATCTTAGTTGTTGCCGGGCTATAACACATGCTGCTTTTATGTTTATAATTAGGGATGTGCCGATTCCAGTATCTGTCATTTTTCATGTACATAATGTATCCACCAAACTAAATATTTATAAAATTGAGTTTAAATGCAAGTCCATTACGGGAATCACGGCGAGTCTCAGAGTGCTGGGCCGTGCTCGAGCATATCCCGGTACTCACAAGGCGAAACAGGGGGAAACGCCCAATGCCAAAAGCGTTGCAGCTGTTCAATGGCAAAAAGTGTCGAGCAATTATCAGTCCATCCCTGTTTAGAAGCTTCGCAGATAATTGTGTTTCAATACAATTGTTCAACCAGTTGAAATCAATGGTCAATCAATTGCCCAAAATAATGTGAAGCAATACGACTACACTGACCTTTCCTTAAAGGTCAATAAATAACATGTCATCCGTGGAAATGAGTTCAAACCCTCAGCTATATTAACACATAGTCACTGTCTGCAGCAAAAGAAAGCACATCATACAGGAATGCAAAATCTTGCTGATGCATGAAAATCGTTAACTAAATTTGCAGAAAAATACCCCATTAAAGAATCGTATTAATAGTGTCTATCCAGGTTTCGCATTTATTATTATTTACAGACAACATGCAGCAATATCTAGACTCTAAAAGGCATTGATGTGTCCATATAAGAATATTTACAATAAGCAAGCAGTTTACATCAAATTGGTGTCATTTCACCTTTTATTAGGAATGTTTTCTTCTGCCCTTCTCCTACAGTTACCATTTAGGCTGACTGGAGGTTTTCTTCCATGGCAATATTGTATTTATTGCAAAAATTAAACAGCTGATTTCCATCCACAATGGCAGTGTTTGCATTTTCCATTTCAACAGAGAAAATGTGTAAAAAAAGAGCGCGGTCCAGAGAGGCAAACATAGCCTTTAGTGGAATTTGTGTAGCAGATGGACAACAATGTGACCAATCCTCCTAAAACTGAGTATCCATTATTCACCAAACAGTGGAGCCCGGACATAGGAAGCACTTACCATCTGACCCCGGGAGAAAAAGAGAGAGAGAGAGAGAGTGTGTGTGTTAGATTGAGTCTACCCCCAGGGGAGAAGCCAACTGCACTGCCACTGGAGTTTCAGGAAGCTATTCTCCAAGTACTGCATTATAACTCCCCCCTCACCTGCCAGTCTGTCACCTCCAGCCTGAATATTTAATCCAAGGCCGTGTGTAACAGGGCTTTTTGCAGCATTCCGGTATTCCTCTCAGGGAAAAAAGCAAGCTAAGCTGGCCTTCTGACAGACGTGCAGCAGTGAAAAGCCTTGAAGAGCTGAGCTTATTAGCTGCGCTGTGCCGAAACCCATAAGCTGTAATTGACCCGTTTCGCCCGACTTTGACGCAGACGGGAAAGAAAAAGGCAAGTGAGGCCATGACCTCAGCCTCCATTGAAGAATTACAGCTGCTGCTGATCCTGGATCAGCTCTGCTTGGGCAACATGGTCAGGATATAAAGTGATAACAGCATGTCATACAGTGCCAGAAACCACGCAAGCAAGTATACTTGGCATCAACGAACACTAGCACTAGTGGAAGGCTCGATTCAAACAACAGAAAGGAGTCTTGGCCGACTGAAGTAAAGGAGGACAGTGCAATTATTATATAGCATTAATCACTGTACCCGTGTGTGTGTGTGTGTGTGTGTGTGTGCTTCAGATATCACATCCGTAAAGTATTCATGTGAAATCTGCTCTTATGTAATTTAAATGTATTTTCACCATGGGATGCTGTTCCCTGTGGGGCAGCTGGGGGCTACACAATCTGCCTGGGGGCAAATAAGGGGGATAGTATCCAGGATAACACCACACAAATTCCTATTTATATTCATCTCAAAATACATCTCGAACGGTGATATAATACAATGTTGCTCCGAACACATATTCCTATATACAGATTACCGTTTATCAGGTGTATAGTTTTCTGAATTGGGCAGGGGGCAAAAGAGCTGGACATATAAACATCACACCTCCTTCCAAATCCATTGGAGTTTGTCCCCTCTTCGCTGCCTCCACCCTTCTATGGGAACATGGCTGCAGAGATGTGCTTCCCTTCAGCCACAAATACAAACTGGGCGACGAGGCCTGGCTGGAAGGCTGCGCTCCAGTTCTTAGATGCTGGATGGGGTCAAGGCTCTGTGAAGGTCAATTAACTTCCACACCAAAACCTTTCGGCCGCTTTGTGCGCTGCAGCATTGTTATGCTGGAACAGGAAGGGCCTTCCCCGAATGCTGCCAAAAAGCAGGGAGCCGGAATTTTCTCAGGAATGTCATTTCATTGTGTAACATTAATATTTCACTTGAGTAGATCTAGGGAGGGGTGGCATGGTGGTGCAGTGGGTAGTGCTGTAGCCTCACAGTGAGAAGGTCCTGGCGGGATGGTCTGGGTCCTTTCGTTGTCTTCTCCTCGTGTCTGTGTGTGTTTCGCTACGGGACCTCCAGCCCCATACAGAGATGTGCTCATCAGGTTGACTGGAGATGTGAAATTCTGCTCTAAAGTCTTTGTCTGTGTGTCTGCCTTGCAATGGACTGGCAACCTGTCCAGAGTATTTGTCCACCTTTCGCCCAGCGAGAGCTTGGATGAACTCCAGCACCACCTGCAACCCTAACATCGATGTAAAATTTGCCATTGCTACCTTTTCTCTGTCATTCACAATGGCAACACTTACAGTTGTCTAGGGCATCTCTAGCAGTGTACTGTGCAGAAATTGCATCCTATGGTCCATTCTGCTGCTAGCATGTGTCTATAGTAACTGGTTGGCTAGACTGTATAGGACTAAATTAGCTTGGGCAAGGTTAAAATGGCCAAAATCTCACTCATTAGATGGTGAATTTATGCTGCAAGGCTGTCTGATCTGAATAAGCGATGCTTTACGGAATATTTGGGAATCATTACATTGGGATTATTCTTATTAATATTTGTACGAAGACATGAACAATTACAGCAAACAATATCGTATCTGTAGCACTGTGTGCTCAAAAGCGGGGCTCTGGCATGTTTCCAGTCTCCAGGGAAACGGTGCAGGCTCGGAGCAGCAGGGTGCTCACCTGCGTGCCTTTTATTCGCTGTTTTCACACGAATGCGCTCGCTCCGCATATGCTCCAGCGCAAGCCGTGTTGATTATTTATGTGCAGCACTTGCTGGGTGTTTTCTGACCAGAGGGAGTGTGTGTGCCACACTGGGTGTGCCTGCTGCCAGCACACTTCCACACAAACACACACACCCAGTTCCTTTGTGTGTTTGGCTGGAAGAAGTGTGTAGTTGTGATGTGTGTTGTTGTGCAGGCCTTTCTTCAGAGAAGGCCTGAGGCCCTGGGTTCCTAATGGTGCTTCTGTCTATGAACAGGACACTCTGTTGGTAGTGTGTGTGTGTGTGTGTGTGTGTGTTTACAGCTTGAGGACATAAAGACAGCTAAGCTTTCTCATAACCTGTAATCCAATAAGCACAGCACAGTCCATTTTCATTTGAGAAAAGAAATGGCCATAACATTAAAACCTCCTGCCTACTGTTGTGTAGATCTTCATTGTTCCACCATAACCTAAAGGCATGAACCACAAGGCCTCAGAAGGCGTATTTGTGTATCTGCACCAGCAGCACGCTGCGAGGTGAGGTCTCCATGGATTGGACTTCTTTATCCTGGAAACTCTGACACCTTTCTAACAAAGTTGGACATTTTTCAGCAAATCAGGCTTCAGCGATTCTTCTGTGGGACTAACCTTTAGCACCTTTTTGACAATTCTCTGGATATCCTACCCGCACCCCTCTGTGTTGGAGATGCTCTGATCTAGTTGTCTAACCAACACAGTTTGGTTCTTGACTCAGTCTTTCTCAGGTGTGCTCGGAGACACCTGAGACAGAAGGGTTGTAGCAGTTTATGTGTGCAACATGTGTTTTACACTTTAGGTGAGGCCTGAGAGCCCAGCCTGGGCTTGACACTCTGCTGGCAGTGTGTGTGAGTGAGTGTGTGTGAGGATGACTGTGAAAGAGAGAGAGGCTAGAGAAAGAGCCTGTGTGTTGTGTGTGTGAGTGTGTGTTCCTCTGTCAGTGTTTGACAGCGTGCCAGTGCTTTTGTACCGCGTTGCCCAGCTGCAGAGCGACACTCGGAGCAAAACACACACTCTGATGGTCGGGGGGAAGTGAGCCGCTTGCCCTGCCCCTTCCTGCTTCTCTAATAGCCCACTCAACTCACACCTCTCGGACTTCCTGCCTTTGTGTGGCCCGTTGGACCAGACCAGACCTGAGCCTCCGTCTGAGAGTGTTAGCCAGTCCCATCTGACCTCACAACATAAAGATGCGAGTGTTAAATAGTCAACTTCATGAACAGTATTTGATTCGAGAGGATTCAGAATTACACACTGAATACAGGAACTCAAACAGTGGTGAAATAAAGACGATAGAGTCCAGGACCCGTGCATTGTCAGGGTCCTCTGTTTGTCCCGTTGATAGGGTTGAGATCATGTCCATGATGGAGTGTGACGCAATGGGAATAAAATGCGGGAGAGGAGGAGGAGGGTGCCATCATGCACAGAGCAACACTGTGAACCAAGCTATTCCAGCACTACTGCTGCCATTCAGAGTCGCCCTGGGCTTTGGGTCTGCCAACTTCTCACATCGGCAAGACGTGGTGGCACTCCTCGTGATGTGCGACCCTTTGCCCTGCCTGTGGTGGTAGCTTTGTGTGATGGGGACATAGCTAGGGGTGGAAATGGCAATGCCTTTATTGGGAACATAAAAAAATCTTTCCTCCTATTGGTCCAAACTTTGGAAGGTCAGTCAAAATACCTTCATCTAGGTGATAAACATTCTTAATTCCAGCCAATGCTTTAAGCTACGGGACTTGTTCTTATATGTTTAAAATCATAATGTGATGCAATTGTCAGCTGGATTTTGTGCTACCGGGGGGGGGGGGGGTTCTGTGCAGATACATTTTATGTTAATGAAGGAAGTTTACCATGTAAACTGTGCCCTCAAAGGTTCATCAATCTCCTTGAGGTCCAGTTTTGTACCTTGAGTCTGTTTATTGCAGAAGAAGGGGCAAATCTGACCCTTTTCATTACATTAATGTCTGAAAGGAGATCAATAAAAAAGAAAGCCTGGAGTTTGCATCTGGTGCAAACAGTTAATCCACTTTAAAACGTACTTGCATGGTGGAGACATGCTGATGGTGGAGTTCTAAATCCCGGTGACACCCCACAACAATTTTTTGGAGTATGAGCACTACAGTGTCACCCAAGCCTTGCCAAGTTGTCTTGTGTGAAGCGTTCTTTCTTCCAGTCAGTGGCAGACAAGCAGTTCCACTAGTCTCTTGCAGAATGCTCTCCTCCCACAGTCCAAACATATGCACATCAAGTGGACTGGAGATGCCTAATTGCCCCCTAGGTGTGAATGTGTGCGGGTGTCTACCCTGTGATGGACTGGCGACTTGTCCAGGGTGTTTCTCCTTTCGCCCTCTGTGTGCTGGGACAGGCTCCAACACCGCCTGGGATCCTAATCAGGATAAGGGTTAAGGTGATGATTAGATGACGGCTTTACTTTTTATATCGAAGTAAGTTAATAAACAAGTAAACAAACAATACTTTCAACATGCAGCTGCTGAAATAATAGTGGGTATCAGTCCATCTATTCATCCATCTATCCATATATTCACCCATCCGTCCATCCATCCTTTCGTCCATCTATCCGGTTGTGTATCCATCCACCCAACCATCCATCCATCCATCCATTCAATAATCTGTCCATCCATTTATTCATCTGTTTGGCTGTCTATCCATCAATCCATCCATCCATCCATCTGTCCATCCGTCCGTTCATCCATCTATTCATCCGTCCAGCTATCCACCCATCCATCCATCCATACATATGCCCGTCCATTCCTCTGTCCATCCATCCGTCCATCCGTCTATTCATCCACCCTCCATCGATCCATTGATCCGTCCATCTATCCATCTATTATCTTAGCTGCTTATTCTATCAAGAGCTGCTTCAGTGTTGGTGTCTATTCGAGCGCTCACAGAGTGAAAGGTGGAGAAAGACCCAGGACAATTCACCGGTCCATCACAGGACAGATACACACACACATTGTGCCATCATAACTTCAGATGATCTAAATGCTTTTGATAGTTCACACTGCTCAGTTGAGATTGATCAGGTTTATTTGTTCTGTGTTCTTTCCATCCTGAGCACAGTCCAGCTGAGTGGCACAGCATTTAAAACTGCAGGTTTACCCCAAAGTGACCCCCAGGAAACCGCAGCACAGTTTCTCATTATATTCAGTGGGATTTCAGCCAGCATCCTGTAACCCCACAGCAGCTGAAAACGGGAGTCTGAGGATCAGCCTTATCTTGAGACAAATGTTCTTGGCTCCAGTTTGCTCCTATTAATGGTCCACGTCAGAGAAGCAGCGGCAACCAAAACCGGTTCATGACAAGTTGTACATCGACAGCTGACAGCTGACACACACACACACTTTCAATAACTGTGCAGAAAATATAACTCTCCATATAGGCTCTATTCACAATCAGCAAAGCTATTTTAATACATATTTACACTCTTTAAAAGACAAAGGGCAGTAAATTTATTTTAAAGTTTAAATCAGATATAATGGCTGCTCTAAACACTCCTCACAGTCAAAAGACATCAGATTTGCATTGATTTTATACTAATGCTTAATTGAATTTAAATAAATGCTCGTTTCTCCTTTGTGCTATATTGTAGATGTTGTGAAGGTATTTCTCGTGGTCAGTGTTGACACAGTTGATGCTCTTTGCTATTCTTTGGCAGGGTAATTGTGCTACCCTGCGATTGCCATCTCCTTGTCTTGGAATGTCGTCTCCTTGTCTGATCTGGCTGCTGTCTGTCCCCATACCTGCTGTGACAGAACATCATCCTAAGATAGAGTCTGATAGAACCTCCTCCCCAGATTCTAGAACGGCTTGTTGTTCCACGCCTAGTTTTATTCCAGGACCCATGAGGGCTGGAGGGTGTGTGCTGTAGGTGTGTGGCGAGAAGCGACAGAACGACATATTAAAAAGAGTCTCTCAAGCGTTCTAACTTAGGAATGTTGGAATCACTGGATAATATCTATTTACAGCATGTCCCTTTTTCAAAATTTCCAAAACAAAGCATTCAATGTTTTGCAGACTGGTGAATGTGTGGAGAACCCATCTTCAGACATGAACTTTAGACAGCCATGACTGGAAAAAGTCCACACTCGCCTTTTCACAAGTCGCAGGAGTTTCTCCATTTCATTCCTAACTGGAAATACTCTGTGTGGTTTAGGCGAGGAGTGGCGCCTGGGTAGATAGCTAATTTGCTCCTAAACGATCTGTCACCATTCTGCGATGTCAGTATCAGCCTGAGGTTCCTGAATCTCCTTGTCTCTCCAGATAAACTACTTCATGGCATCTTCATGTAAATGTTCATGACCCTCTTTCTTTCTCAGAATATTTGTTTGATGTCAGTATTGTGCATGAAAACTTCAACACATCCTCTCGTTCTTTGAGAAATCTCCAGAAATGAACTTGCTCTGTTCACACATGGACTGTGTAAGACGGGGGGTTGGAAGCATCCATTTAATGCCTTTGGTATCCTTCGGGTAAGATATTGAAGACTTTAGAGGTTTTACAGATCTCACTACACATATTGTTGTCAGTGGTTGTGACAGGAACCAGGAGGTTCCTCAAGTGGATGAGTGCAAACATATTCTGTTGAATCGCCTTTATCTCATTATGAAACTTTCCTTTCCTGATGGGGGAGGTCTTGGGTGATAAGGTAGAGGAACCTCACATGTCCTAGGTTCGATTCTCTGGTGAGAGATGATGGACTGGAGATGCCTACACTGTGTGTGTGAGTGAATGGCTGTCCTGGGATGTTTTCTCCAGGGTGTTTCTTCCACCCTGTTATCCTGGTTAGGATGAGCAGCTGAGATAATGGCCGATTGGATGTGGGTTGTCTCTTTTCTCCAGCACTGAATGCATTTATCAGAATGTTGAAAACAGGCACCAGATCTCAGCCCAGTCGAACACTTCTGCAAGATTTTGGACTGATTTGTTAGACAGCAATCTCCACCACCATCTGAGGGAATATCTTTTAAAAGCAAGGTATAATCTCCCTCCTGTGCAGCTCCAGACCTGTCTAGACTCTGTCAAGGTGCATGCTGACTGGTAGTACCTCTTCATTTTACAGCAACACTTTATGTTGGTGTTCCATCCATTTGCTTTCATATAATTTCATTTAATTTTTCATATTTTGCTTCCAAATTTCCAAACCTTTTTGTGTTTTTAACATCTTGTTGAGGAACATTTCTCCAGATCTTCCTGAAGGACAGTTTTTGTGTCTCTCATTTTCAGTCCAGTCTCTGTACCTGAGTAGTTCTCCAGATCTTCCTGAAGGACAGTGTTGTTGTCTCTCATGTTCAGTCCAGTCTCTGTACCTGAGCAGTTCCGCAGATCTTCCTGAAGGACAGTGTTGTTGTCTCTCATTGTCAGTCCAGTCTCTGTATCTGAGCAGTTTGATTGTTTTGTGTTGGTTAATCCACACAGTGATCTCCATCTGAGCCTTCAAGCAGAACAAAGTGTCTAATTTAAAACATGAAGCAGTGAAGATACAGATGATTCCAGATGATCAGATGATGAGTTTTCTGCTGATGCTGAATGCTGGGTGGAACCCCCCCTTGATTTGCTGTTATATTGCATACAGACTGTGAAGGAAATTGTATGTTTTGAAGGCTGAACTGCTGTATTTATTCCAAAAAAGATTTGGTTTTCCATGAAATGGGCCCTTTAAGAGGTCTGCAGTGAAATAAGAGCAAAGCCATACAGCCCTGATATTACTGCAGCCTGATGCAGCAGAGCGTTACAGATGCCGACGTGGTGCTCGGACCACGGAGGACGTTCAACAGGAGGCAAGTGTGCAGGACATGCCTACAAGATTGTGTGCCTTTCTCAGCCTTTGTGCTACAATAGCAACGCTTACATGGCAGCCTTTGTATAGGAGACAGTGGAGGACAACTCTGAGCCTGCACAAAAGCCAGGCTCCTGCAGACAGACAGGCAGACAGGGGGAGGGAATGTGGGAGGGGGAAGGGGAAAGGAGAGAGAGAGAGATGGCAAAAACTCAGCCTGAGTCTCTAAAGCATAGAGAAAGAAACCAAAGGACAAAAAGACAAAGGCTCACATGTGCTGGGAGCTCGTCTGCCAGAGAATCTTGATTTTCTCCCCACATCTTTATAAACAAACAGTCATTTCTAGCATCAGCTTCAGCTCAAACATCATACTTTCTTTCTCCATGTTAGACCATTTAATGAGAGGCTAATCCAGCTGCTGGTCTGGGCTCTCCCTTCTGTAGCAACTGGGTATCCTTTAGTTCACTCGCTCAGTGCCAAGATTCAAGATTTTGGTGCTTCAAGGTGCTTTATTTTTCAAATGCTCAGTAATACAGATAACCAGCAGTGATATGTTACCTGATACACCTGGAACACATATGAAACATACAAAACAATGTCCACTGATCAGAAAAATCTAACAATACATATACAAAAAATCTGTACACTGTGTATGTACAATGTAAAATATTTGAAGGGAAATGTGTGAACCATTTATTTACAAAAGCATGGACAGAGGACAATGCACGTCATGTGAAGAAAAGAGCAAGACATGGTGCAGCAGCAAAACATGCACACTTTGGCAATTAAATGTGCAATTAAGGCAAATTGTGTTGAGTATTCCATGTAAGGGCATTAGCGTAGCTTAAAGACTGCACTGTCATGCAATCATACTGATCTACCTACTGATCTTGGGATCAGGAACCGTAATATTAAAGTGTTATGACGTCAAACATCTGTTGCTGCCATGTCCCTGCTGTGTGATATTTACTCTGTCCATCGTTATCACAGCACCGGCCCATCCTGGCATTGCAGAAAGCTGCGATATGCAAATGAGATCAAAAAGTATTTCTGAGTTATTCATGTAATCCAGCAATAGTCTTTAATGTGTGTTTTTAAATTGTATTTAAATAAGTAGAAATACAGTCAGAAAACTGCAACGAGGTCAGCAGCACTACAATACCCAGTCTTTTAAAAATCCTCAGATTGACAACCTGGACAATATACTGGACTATATACTGTAATAATGCAATCATTTTCTAAAGGTATAATAATAATCATTATCATCATCATCCTCATCATGATGTTGAGGATGATGATAGTAGTAGTAGTAGTGTTGTATGATGATGATGATGATAGTAGTAGTAGCGTTGTATGATTATTATCATCATTATTGTTATGAACAGAGGATTTGTAAAGTTAGAATTTAATTGAACAGTGTAATATTTTCTGTTGATTGGGAAATCAATCCAGTAAAATGCACCTAAATGGAATAAAACAGTTTTTTTTACCCCTGAGGTCCCCTGTACGTTAGTAAAACAGTAACAGGTTCTTTTTAAAGCATGTCTTACACAAAAGAAACGGCGGGATGGCGCATCATGAGGAGGGGGGGGGGGCGCTGGAAGGAGTTGGAAGTTTCTAAAGGGGTGGAGGGTGGGGGTTAAAAATGACATCATTCCCAATTTACATAAACCTCGGCTTTTATGCGTGATTGGTCCGTCGGGCTCGAGAAACCCGAAGCCCTTTTGATTTTCATTCGCGCCTTTGAAAGAACGCCCTGCCCTCCCCCCCTCCTCCGCCGGCGATGGTTCAGCCCGGGATGGGTGAGGGAGCGTGTGCGTGTGTGTGCCCGCGACCAAAAGCGTTGATCCCATTCTTCGGAGGAGACGTGCATCTCTCTCTCACTCTCTCTATCTCTCTCTCTCTCCCACTGTCTCTCCCGCATCATTTCGTTTTCAGCGACCCAGGCACGTCGGCGTAGACGGCCATCCGGCTCTAGACGACCTGACACGAGCATTTAATTTATTTTGTCGCCGTTTTTCAAGCGCAGTTTTCCAAGGGATCCGAGGGAGGAGAGCAGCCTCACTGGGCGTAGCTGGAAGAGGAAACGGTACAGTCCTTACTGTTGCCTTATTTGGCTCTTTTTTCTGGACTGAATCATTTTTTCACGACCAGTGTCTTTTATAATTCATGATATTCGTTTACTCCGTGGAAATAACCTGTAAAATTGCATGTGCGTCTGCTTGATCTCCTGCAAGGGCGTTTTTCTGTGCCTGATTTGAATGCATTGGGCTCCTTCACAGCAGCTCTGCCTGCTTAATCTATTAATATGCAAATGCATTTGTCCTGCTTTGTGCATTGTGTCTTGATCAGACTGTTAAAGATGATGTATATCTGACTTATTTATGCATATTTATCTGTAAACCTGTGCATCCAGTATTGGAGGTTCCCAGTGGCTGAACTTGTTGAATGTATTCTTTAAAATGAGCATCCTGATCTATCCCTCATTTATAATGACTACTGCATGTAGTCCCGCATTGAGCATCCCTGACAAAACTGAGCAGGGGTGGATGGAGACGGAGGATGACAGAGCAGGGCGGATCCTTCATTGTGGCTGGGAACCACGGTCCTCCTATGAAATCCCATTCTGGATAAACTGCCCCCAAAAAGCAGCATAACCCCATTTATGGTGGGTCAGTGGTAGAGGCTGGAGAGAACTTTTTTTTTTTCCTCGCCCCTGCCTCCATTCTCCATCCTTTGGGGTCTTTTGTTCTGGGAGGCCACTCATTCATCCAAAGGGGGACTGAGTTCATCACCCGGATTGCTCGCCCACTTTCGAGACCGGGGTGCAATCCCGTTTCACTTTTTCTTCAGTCCTGTTCGTCTTGGGTGCTGATCTTTTTTTTGTCCTGATCTTTTGTCAGGGCCTTATTCCAGGCCACCGTCAGTGGGATACGCAGACAGACTGTCTGTCTGGTGTCTCCGTCCCCACAATGGCAGCTCTCCTCTCCGTATGGAGTCCTGCAGAGCCACATTCAAGCGGGGCGATTACAGCTGGCCAGGGCAGGTCAATATTTTGGCCATGATCCAGCACCAGATATCGATGCCTTCCCAGATAAACTGGGCCCCAGGGCGATTCATGTGATCGGCTTTGTGGCGACAGGCTGGACGGAAGGTAATGCCGCTGGAGAGCCTGCTGAGCGCTTGTGTGGCAAAGTTTATACTGTATCCCTGACCTACCAGCGCGTCCTCCTTATCGCTTGTGTAATCGCGGTTCAAAAGGGCAGAACGACACCTGTGGTCCATCACTCCTAAAGGCCACAATGGTCTGCATGCACATTTTCAGCTTCTGCCGTGTGGTGTGCTCGTTTGTGTGGCTGTGAAGATGAGGGATGCCCTTTAAATTGTCATCAGTTTTCAGCCTACTTAGATCATATCATAATGGCAGGTATCGCCAAAGGACAAATTTTCAAAGCGCAGTTGTGGTGAAAGAGGACATCCAGGTGTGAAAGAGGAAGAGGCAGAAGACGGGAAGAAATGGAGATGGGGACCCCTTATAGGAGCAGGTGAAAAAAGATGAAGAAGAATCATGTATCTGAGGTTTGTACCTCTGGTTCAAAGCAGAATAATGGAGCAGAGGGGGTGAAAATCCCCAACTGACCCGTACCCGAAAGTCTTACAGCTGAACTGACCCACACCTGAACTCTCCGCTGTCAGAGATGGATTATCACACCCAGTATTAAAGCCTTACAGAGTTACTGAGCGCTTCATTCGATAGGCTGTTTTACACAGCCACAGTTCATCATCAGCATATTTTTAATAATGTCACATCGTAATATTTAGAGAACACCCTCCACTTATCTTCTGTTTTCCTTGCTGTGCTCCACTTCCTCTTGATTCTGCTGCTAGAAATGCTCAAGAGAGAGGAAACGAAAGTGTATGAAGTCCCATATTTTATCAGCCTCTAGTACCGACTGTGAATTTTATAAACGTGCATGGAGTCAAAGCTCACTTAATGCTTTGAATGCAGCCAAATATCAATAATTTGCCTCACAATCTGAAATCAGGCCCCAGGGTCGGCAGGTTGTTGGTTCCAGTCCCAGATCAGTAGGTTGAGGTACCATTGTACCGCCCCCATCACTGCTTCCCGGTTGCTGGATAAGTCTGCCCCCTGCTGCATGTGTGTGTGTGTGTGTGAAAAAGAGTATCACAATGGCAAATAGTCACTTTCACTTCACATCTTTGGAAAGCTTGAGCCCGGAATGAAAGGTTATAATAAAGGGGCGTTTAACCCGTTTCTGATTGGCTCAGTGGTGCGATTCACTGTAGGTGCTTTTACTTTAACCCCTGCGGTGTCATTGATTTGTCCTCTGCTCTGTCTTATCCCGGGACGGTCTATCGACCTCAATATCTGAGCTTATATTTACCCGCAAACAAAAGACATAAAATGACATCTGGTCCTCCGGTGAGCGCTTCACGTGATCTTGATTAAAAATATCGATTTGGGTGCTAATCTGGGCTCGGGCTGCCATCGGACATGAAAGTAGGGTGGTGAAAGTGAAAGGGACTATTTGTCATTGTGAAACGCGACTAAACGTAATGCAGCCTGTGGGCGGCCATATCCAGCACACAGGGAGCAGCGATGAGGACGGTACCTTGATCAAGGGTACCTGGGGCTTAGTCTCTAAACACAAGACCACCGCTGTCACCATCCCTGGAGATCCAACCACAGCCTTCCCCACCTGATTAACTTGTTCAGACAGCCTTGATTGGCTGGATTGGTGTTAGGTAATGAGGTCAGGTGTGCTAAATACAGGTTGGAACTAAACTCTACAGGAAAGCAGATCTTCAGGAGGAGGATCATGCAAGCTCCTTTAACCTGAGACCTGCCGTCTGCGGATCTGTCACGCACAGGCAGAGATGTTTCCTCAGTAACATCTTCCCTGCTCAACGTGAGAGACGGCTCGTCGTGCATGTTGTTTTAAACAGTGTGATGAATGTCAGGCTTCACTGTTGGGATGCACAGATCATGAATTTTTATGGCCTTTTTTATTCAGCCCAATTAGCCCGAGGTGATTTTTATTAGCCCTGCTTTAACTCGAAGCTCACGCTGTGTTGGATAATGAGCCCACAAGGACATTTCCAGTCACAAGACGATGGGACTGTTTTCTCATTAAGAGGCCGAACTGGCCTTTTTAAAATAACATCGATTAAATAAAGCGACTTCCTGTGTAGTCATGTTTCATTGTGCATAATGGCACAGGTGTAGTTCCGGTGTGTCCACCTGCTACGTATTTGATTGGTTTGGACAGATTTGAAGTGAAAGTGAAAGTGACCATTGGTCATTGTGAATACACAGCACATAGTGAAATGCATCGTCACATTGTCAGTGGGCAGTATATCCAGCACCGGGGAGCAGTGATGGGGACAGTACCTTGCTCAAGGGTACCTCAGGTCAGCCTGCTCATCTGCGATGCGATCCTGGGGCCTAGTGCCTAAACTCTAGACCACTGCTACCCTCTAAATATATATTTAAAAAAACACTTTATATTTTTTATTCTTAACATTTAAGGATTCATATTAATTACAAAAAGATACAAAATAAAGCTGTAAATGTGTAGCTTTTTTGCCCAATTCTGGTAGTGACAAGAATGTTATTCGAATGTTTTTCCCTTACTTAGCCTGCTGTTATTATGCTGACATTTACCCTTAAAACAAAGCTACGTCGGGTAGTTTTGTGCAGCTGCCCAGATACATGCCAGTGAAATTACTCTAATGCACAGTGACCCGTTCGTTGTGGATTGTCAGAAGAAGTGCCGGCAAGGACGTGGGGTGCTGACCCCATTTTCATATTCTCGGTGTATGTAACCCATTACTAAAGGTCATGGTGGATGTTTCTCGCCCCCTAGCAGTGTAGGACGAGTTCTTGTGCCATCTTTACCATCTTGTTTCAGCGAATTCGTGACCCACTTTACAGCGCCTCGCCTCCCTAACACCCAAGCCCGCAGGCCATTTGGGTTCAGGCCTACGCCGCTACAAATTACCCACGTGTCACATCATGACGAGTAGTTGCCGTGGAAGCCTGGAGAATGTTGGAATGACTCAGCCCTGTCCCGGGCCCGCTGCGATTGGACAGCGTGGCCATCCGTCTTCCTTATTCCCAGAATAATTACTACAGGGACTGAATGACCTCACAAATGCCACAAGCGGCCCCATTTATAATCATCTAAGCTGGCATCGGAGTCTGCAGTCGTACGATTATCTGGACCACAACTGTCACTGATATTCTCAGGGTGACCGCTCTGTGGCTCCCAGTGTTTACCCGAGATGGACGTGCCAGAAGTGCTGTGGTTTTCCTGCTGCAAGAGTGCTTGTGCTTGCTTTTTCAAGATAACGCTTGATGCTGTGCTGGCTTTGGTGTGCTCCGTTGCTGCTCTTCAGATTTCACCATGGATGAGGGCAGTTTTCAGCCACAACCGTTGCCTCTGGGGATTGGACCCAGTGAAGCGTCGTTAGCGCGGTTGGTAGCCCGGCTGTTTCATAATGAGCTTGATTCTCACATGGGGCAGTTGTACTTTTGCGGGGCAGCGGGGCCTAATGTTTAGGCCTCAGGATCAGAAGGTGGTGCGTTCGAATCCCAGACTGGTAGGTCATTCTGTGATCAAGGTACCGCCTCCAACACCGCTTCCTGGGCGGCGGTTGTATGACTGCCCCCTACTGCATGTTGTATGTGGGTTAAATACAGAGAAATAGTTTTGCTGTGTGTGACTGCGTGGTGTGCCATGGGATCGCGATGGCAAATAGTCTCTTTCACTTCGCTTTCACTTTGTTCGGACAGGCTTCAGCGGCCTGCTACTAAGCCTCTCTAAACCTGGTGTTCCTCTTCACCAATTCCAGGAGTCCCATGTGTGATTAGGTTCTGGACCAGGCTGTAATGTCCTCATCGATTTCGGTTAGGCAACACTCAGCGTCCGTCCCACTCGCCTCTCTGTGAATGGAGCCGGGGGGCTTGTGCTCTCACTTGGCACAGTCGTTCGATTTACAGTATAGACAGCCAGTGCAGTCACATGCAGGGCGCACTTTTAATCTCCACAGCACATGGGCTGTCCGAGCGGCTGACCACAAACAAATCTATCGTGCAAATTAGGGATGTGCTGCATATCAGTCGTGAATCACTGCAGTGCTGATATGGCGGAAGTCTGCAGTACCCAAATGAGCTCCTATCAAATCATTCTTTTTATCTTGTGCTGCGAGAGTCTTGACCAATCCCAGAGCTTGTGTAGGAGGTTTAAGTGGAAGTTAGATACACTTGATTTAGCAGCATTAAAATGAGAGATGCCTGACGATACTGATGTCATATCATTGTGGTCAGATATTTGCTTGAACAAACTGACTTTTAGGTCTGGGCTGATATTTCAGACCCATGTCGAATTGGGTTTATGGGAAAGAGTAGAATTCGTGAGGTGCTGGACTACCGTTTGGTTTTTTACTTTTTATTTAGAATTTTTTTTTTAAGATTATGGAAGTAAATGTGTTAAGAAGTACAGTATATGTAAATTACATGCAAGTGATCTATTGTCACCCATCGATCTATTGTAACTGCTTCTTAATCCCACTAGTGCGTCCTTAATTATAATCATTGTGGCAGACTGGAGACCGAATTCCAGGCACATGAAGGATAGTTTTGGCCGTTGTGGTAGTTGCAGTGGTTGCACCACTCTAGCACCACTTGGCTTGCCCAGTGTTACTGGATAATGGAATTATTTTCATACTGCTGGATCAATGCTTAAAAAACGATATAAATATGTATATAATAGTAATAATAAATTGCTTTAGCCCATATGTGTTCTGAAAAGAAGCTAATAAACCATTACTAATTTCTAATTTCAGCTCCTGCTGGTTTGGGTGTCCTCTCTCTCCATGATGTGCTACTTTTTTACTTTTTTGGGTACCGTTTTGCTTTTATTCCAGTGCTACGGTATTTAAATTTGTGCTGTGACCCTTTCTGGCACCTGTGTACACCACCCTGAATCATCACACCATCATTTATGTTCATATTGTACACAAATGAATGAATGCAGAACCAGAGATCAGGGTAAAGGCAATTTACCGCCAGGTAACAAGTAGAAATACAGAAATGGTCCAAACTGTGAGGCATTTAGTCTCACTTTTCGGGAGGATGGGAGGACACCCACATTTTTTGGTCTGTTGTCTTTATGAAAAGATGGCTCCTTGGATGGACCTTCTTTCATGTGACAGTGGACGTGATCTGTTAACATGGCCCACAGTTTTGATGGAAGGGAGCTGGCAAATTTTTTTTTCTGTCAGTGTGGCAGCTGACTCAGCTGCCCGCTGTTGCCCTTGGTGTCCATTGGTTCACAGTGTGTTGAATCTTGGAGGGGTCCATCTGGACAGTGCAACTCACCTCTTGGCAGAAGGATGGATAATCCTCTTATAGGTAGAGTTCCTGCATTGTTTCTGTGTGTGAGGGGCATGTTTGCTGTTTGGTGCAGATGTTATCTCCAGCCCTAGCGGTGTGGGCTATTGATCGGAACCCACCAGCTGCTCCTGATCGGCACTTATCTAATTTGCCCTTCCTCCAGCAGGACCCCTTTCAGTGCAAGTATAATGATAATGGTTTCTCTTCAGGTTACAAATGATACTGGAGACTTCCTCTACACCCCCAAGCTCTTCTTGATGGGACAGAGGGGGATAACCAGTGTCAGTGGGGTTAGCCCAAACATGTCCCACTAATGCACTGGTGAGGGTCTCCAGATATGAAGTCACCCATGTGGTTTCCCTGCGCAGTCAGTCCCGTCCACAACGCTGCCTTTGTGACTGCTCTCTCCGGACCCCTCCGGCAGACCGGACCTCATCAAAAACGTGTTTGTTGTGGACTCTCTTGCCGTGATGACTGGTGTTGGTGGCTTTGTGGAGTTTATTTGTTTCCTAACGTACACTAGGCCTCTTTTCCCTCCCTCTCTTTCTCTCAATCACTCACTCTCACTCTCCCTCCCCATGGGTTGGAGGACGGTCAGGCCGATCGTGCAGGATTAGCATCAGGCTTTGTCCAGGGTTAACGAGCCCTGTCGTGTGTTAATCTCTCTTCCCCCCAGGGGACCAAACCTCCCGAGGCCGACGGCCATGATGATTCATGCCAGCAGGGTGGTGGGACCTGCGCCTTTGCTGGAGCGGGTGGGATGAGGCGAGGCTGAAGGGGGAGGCCAGCTGACCACTGCCCACATAGCAAGTCATGGGTCAGCAGGGGTGGGATTTTTTTGGTATATTTGCTCATTCTGCTCAGAGAAGGCAGATCATTCCCACTGGATCCACTTTGGGAGATGTAAATTTTTTCTCCTCCTCTGTACTTTTTATTTGTAGTGTTTTCTGTCCCGGTGAGACATTAATTATTAGTTTATCAAAAATGATTACTATTATATTTCAGAATAATGATTTGTTTAATTTTTATTCGTATCTCTGGTCAACTTGGTTGTAAATTTGGGATGTCCCCCCTGAGTACTTTTTGTGTCTGTTCTCCTTAAAATTCTACATCTTAACGTTTTTCGTCACAACGAGTTTGAAAAAAATCTCCCAGAATCGGGCTGCTTTATTCTTTATTTCCGCTAAGGAACTGGAGAAGGTTCCAGAAATCTCATGCAAATCTTCCTTACAGTGGGAGGATTACCTCGCTGCCACTTGGACGGCGCCCAGGTGACCGCCACACAAGCTGTTGGCCTACCAGCCAAGTAAACAACAAAAGGTACATCCTCATTCCCCGCTCGGGCCTACTTCACTCTGAATGCCCTTGGCTTTGCCCCAGCGATTAGGTTTTGTTTTCTGACTTCCCCTCTGAGGGTAGTGGCCTCAAAAGAGGTTTGTTATGGCCTGACGTCACCACCTGTGCGAGCCTCGCATCTCCTTCCTCTCCTCTCCTCCTCCACATGTATTCTGGGAAGACTCTGGCAGAGTCCAGTGAGCTTTGTTCACAGCAGTTTGTTTGTATGCGGAGCCAAGGCGGCTTCCTGACCTTCTGGCTGAGGGCGTCCTGGGAATGCGTTAGCCACGATTGCGATCTCGAGCGAGGGAAGCCGCTCGACTTTTGTAAACATGGACGTCAGCATGCGTCTTCTGAGTGTCAGTTCGGTGGTTCAGAAAGTTTACAATGCGACACAGTTTGAGGCAGTTTAAGCCAGTTCATATGATAGTAACCTTTTTTCATTGCTAGCTGAGCCATCACGAATGACTTTTATAGTGTAAATAAATGTATTCACTGATGATTCATATCATTTGAATGACAAACCGGTCACGATGAATACGTGTTGGCCAGATTCTCCTCAAGGCGCTCAGGGTACTTTTCCATGCATCACTGAAAGAGAGGAAACCCACACCAGCAGGAGCTCACCGAGGCATCTTTCTTGTAATTAAACCGAACAGTGTAAATTGCATTTGCGTGGTTCCTTTTTGGGCTACGTTAGTCAAAACGTTTCCAAAAGAACCTTTTTTGGCTGAACAGTTGCTCAGTGTCGGTCCTACAGATAGCAGCGGTGATAAGTTGTATAAGTCGCTTGTGTTGGGATGGGCTAATGGGCTTTGTCTCTGAGCCCTGTGCCATATAAAGACCCCAGTCACAGCAGTGCTAAACACAGCACGCCTGGCGGGCGATCGAGCCTGCGAATAGAGAGAGCGCGAGAGAGAGAGAACACTGTACTCCAGTCTCTCCACATAGATGCCTTACAGAGACAGCCAAAGCACAGGAATAGCATTATGTAATCTCGGTGTTATGGGTGCAAACAACCGTTGGGCAGTTCATGTGGTCGAGAGAGGCTATTTGATTTCTAGAAAGACGGCTCTGTTTGAAAGCCCCAGGCCTGAAGCTTCATGTGCTTGCCATATGCAAGCTTGTGCCAGGGTTTATTTATGGGAGCATTGGTTACTGATCAGAGTTTGGTGTAAGACTAGTATCTCCGCACTGCTTCGGAGACTTTAAGGCTGAGAGGTGATTGGGGAGTTGATTCATTTGGCACTTGGGACGCCTGATCTACGTAAGACCCTGGACTGGAGAGTCTTACCGTTCAGAGCCAGCGGTTCTTGTAAATTGTTTAACTTTGTTAACTCAAGCGCCCACTGTTTTGCTCTTCCTTGATTATATTAGCACCATCCTGCTGAGCCTGGGTTTTCATTGTTTCGGGGTCCCATTAGATGCCCTCAGGGTTTGTGTTTGTATTTGCTTGTTTTTATGGGGTGTAATTCTTCACCCCCTGCCATTCGCAGGCACCGTGCCAGTGCATGGCACCTTGGTCGGGGAAGTGACGCTTTTCTCAGCCGTTGGGAGGGTCTGAATTGAGCACTGTTGTTTGGGACTGGGAATAGGGGGGATGAAAGGGGACATGGGTAGAGAGGGCTCCTGCAGAAGAGGGGAGATGTTGGATAGAGATACAGCTTTGTCCCAGTCTGACAGTTTGAGATTGGCCACGGTTGGCCCGGCCTCCGCAGTGCATTAGCGAGGCAGGCTTGATCTCAGCAAAATGCCAAGCGGTGATAAATGGCTGGTGATTACCGGGTCAGAAGCCACTAACAGCCTCTCTTCCAGCCAAACCAGAGTGTTTGGACGAGATAGCACTGCTCCGAAACCAAAACCTGTAAGTGCGTCCATAGAAATAGGGCGAAAGGTGGAGAAACATCTTCAGTTCCGTTCTTTGAATTGTGGGAAACCCACCCAGGGACAGGGAGGACATGCACACTCCTCAAAGAAAGAACCCAGGCTGTCCTGGCTGGGAATAGAACCCAGGACCTCCTTGCTGTGGTGGTGCTAAGATCTGCACTATCCTCAATAAGCCTTTCCTTTTTGAGTTATTAAATCGATGGACATTTTATTGTTGCAAATTCAATGTTGCTAGGATAGTTTGCATTTGCACCAGAGAGGGTGACCGATTTCATTTCTTAGTTTAAAAAACACATTCAGACTCAAATCTGTTGGGGTCGTTTCTTCACACATTTCTTGCTCTGTTAAAGCGGTACCAGATTTTCACATGGACTATTGAGATACTGGGAATTTTTTCGCCATCTTTTCCTCTTCACTGCCACCCTGAACAGTTCTTCCATTGATTTAGAGAAAGCCCTGTGGGGGGACGTGCAGCCCAAAGCCCTGAACATGCTGCGTGCTGAGATTGGCTCGTCCATCTACAGCGAATTCTTCAGAAATGCTGTTGGTGCTGCCTAACAATTTAGGTCCCAGCAGCGTGTTTCCTTCTGTGATGAGCTGCCGGTCCAGCGCTGGGATGGCACTCGTCCCTCGTCTTCCTGCTGGGTCTCGGTTGTCTTAGTGGTGATGCAAAGACGAGTTCACGCTAGCTTCTCATGCAGGGCACTCCATGGCACAATAAGCTGCCGGGGGAAGCACTTATGCATGCGTACACTTCATCGGGCCGTGCGTGCGCTCAGATAAAGAGGGCAATTGCCTTTAAAATATGCTGATGACCTGATTAGACAGAGCAGAGGGACGCAGGGGGACCCAGGGGGCTGAGTCTAGACGAGAGAAAAGACCCGCTTTGTTGGAGGCCACCCAAAAACATGTGCAATGTCAGAATGTATGCAGTGTAGGTGGCACACACACACACACAGTGGTTGTTTGTGTTGCAGGGCGTTTTGTAAGATGAGAGCACCTTCCCCAACTGTTGGTGAAATCATTCGCTCCACCAGGCATCTGCTGGCGGATCTTGTTTGGGAGAAGGGCGAGGCTTCATGGGTAGGACGTACCAACGGTCTCGAACTGAGGGTTCCTGGAATGTCCCATGCAGCTGTAAATGTGATCCCTTACATGCTGCCCCTGATTCAGTGCAGTCAAAAGTTTGGACACACCAATAGAAAGTTTTTCATTTCATTGTTTTGCAAACCCCACATCAGAGAAAAGACAGGACAGTTTGGGGGAAAACTGGGAATTTTTACATTTCGTTTGACTTTTATTTCATTAAAGACAGCAAGAGCCCCTGATATTTCATTTTTTTGTCTGGAAACCTTTTTTAATTTGTTATTAGGCATCCATTCCTGCAACAGGGGCAATTTAGGGGCAATCTAATTATTACTATGAGGGAAACAAAATGTAAAGACTATGTTTGCATTTATGATTGTCGTTATGATTTGGTACAAAAGTAGTGTCCAAAATTTCTTACAAGGTTTAAACAATGGAAATTTGCAAGGGATTTCACTTTTTCTGCCGTAACTACGCATAAAATCATTTAAAGATTTAAGGAACACCCCTGATCTCCGATCCCTCCAAGTGCACTGCATCAAGAACCATCACTCGTCAGTAGCTGACCCACATGGGAATGGGATGAGTTTGGTAAGACCTTGTCAGGATCTACAATAAGGAGTCTTCCTCTTCTTCTTTCGGCTGCTCCCATTTAGGTGTCTCCACGGCGGATCTTCTGTCTCCATTTCTTCATGTCCTCTGCATCTTCCTCCTTAACACCATCCCCACGTATGCTTTCTCTCACCACGTCCATAAACCTCTTTGTCCTTCCTCTTCTCCTCTTTCCTGGCAGCTCCATCCTCAACATCGTTCACCTAATACTCATCGTCTCTCCTCTGGACACGTCCAACACAGTCTCACTTCTCTCACTTTGTGTTCATGGAGTAACAATCACAAATGCTGCTTAAAAACGTATTTTGTGCCAAATAGAAGCCTTAAGTTAACCATATCCAGAAGTGGATTCGACTTCTCTGGGCTCAAATGAGATGGACCGTCCCACGTGGATTTTGTTGTGATGAATCAGTCTTCCAGATGTTTTATGGAAGAAACGGATGAAGTGTGTATTGCTCCAAGTTGTCCTGTTGCTGTTTGACTTTGGAGAATGAGCTCAAGATGCTTCCTCCTCTCAGAAAGGATGTACAGATTGTTGCTATATTTAAATGGACACTGCAGACTTCTGACCTTTTTATCCTCTTTGGGATTTATGTGAAGCGGAAGTCGTCCCTTTCTCCCAGATTACCTTGGTTAGTGGGATCATTGATGGCAGCAGGCCATCAGGTTCAGCATGTCCAAGACCAGGCTCATCACTGTACCCAAGAAAAAGGCGGTTTTGGCTTTTCCTCTTCAAGATCTGCTGGTTGGTGATGAAAATGAAAGACTGTCCCCTGGAGATCATGTGGTTTTCATTTTAAAGTTCATGTGAGGAGCAAATTCTCATAATGAGCCTGATACTGTTTATTTTCGTCTTCTTCTTCCTCTTCTTTCAGCTGCTCCTGTTCAGGTGTTTCCACAGTGGATAACCTGTCTCCATTTCTTCCTGTCCTCTGCATCTTATTCTTTCACACCTGCAGGTCCTTTCTCACCACATCCATAATCCTCCTCTTTGTCCTTCCTCTTTCCTGAAAGCTCCGTCTTCAGCATCCTTCTCCTGATATACTCCTTGTCTCCTCTGGGCATGTCCAAGCCAGTCCAGTCTCGCTTCTCTGACTTGGCTATAAATACAACTGGATCATGTTTTAAAGTGGAACAGTCATTTTTGCTGAGAAGACAATTAAGACAAATTTGATTAGTTGTAATTGTCTGCGAATATATGATTCATTTCAATTACATATAAACGTTTGGCAGCTTTCGCTTCTAAAGAAGTGACCTCTGGTTAATGGTACATTTGAAATTTGTTTTACTGTTTGTGTATTTTCTGAAAGTGCGTAAGGCAGATGAACATGTTGGATATCTGACGCAAGGAGATTGTTCTTCTTTATCTGATGATGTTTAAACATGTCCAAAGTGAAAGCCAAGAAATCCAGAGTGTTGTTTTCACTGAGACCTTGTTTACAGAAAGTCTGAATGCTCACAAAGCAGTAAATCGAAGGCTAGACACCAGCTGGAAATGAACATTTTATATATATGTGTATATATATATATATATATCTCCAGTCAATTTGTTGGAGGGTTTGAAGGTTGCATTAGTCACCCCTCAGCTGTGGACTGGAGAAACAGAGTCATGCTTCAGCCCTGTCACTTGCTGTGAGTGTGTGATTTATAATTCTGGCACAGCGAGAGCTCATCCACGCCACCATCTTTCCACCAAAGCCAGGGCTGAGAGGAGGAGGAGAAAAGCGCCACTGCTGGAGGACTTTACATTAACTCCTTCTGTAGTCTTTTACCAGGATGTCAAGGCTTTGATGTTGATGACATTAGTAGGGACACATCAGTATCCACCTGGGTTAGCATTACAGACAGATTTAACATTATTTCTAATAATTTAAAAAGAAAGACAACAATGGTCCGCATATTCCTTGCTTAAGCAGAAATAACGATACCAAAAAGGACTCTGGTAAAAAGTACAGTTTCAAATACTCAGTATGAGTGGAAAATGTACAGGAATGTACTGAGAGTATAAAGTAAAAAGTACAGGAATGTACTGAGAGTGTAAAGAAAAAAGTACAGGAATGTACTGAGAGTATAAAGTAAAAAGTACAGGAATGTACTCAGAGTATAAAGTAAAAGTACAGGAAGAAGAGTTGAAGAGAGTCAGTGATGCTTTCTAACAATTCTCTGGAATTGTGGGAATTTGAACGTGTTGAACAATGTTTCCAGTTCTTCATTAACGTGGAGCAGAGTCTTGACATGGTTTATGATGAGGAGCATTGGCCTAGTGGTTAGGGAGTGGGCTTGGAAGGCCTTCCCAGACCAGTAGGTTGCCCTGAGATAGCCTTGAACAAGGTGTTGTTCCCATCACTGCTTCCTGGGTGCAGGACATGGCTGCCAACTGCTGCATGGGTGAAATACAGAGAACACATTTCACTGAGTGCTGTGCTGTGTGACAAATAGTCACTTTCACTTCACTTTCACTTCATTTATGACTTCTTGAAGGCAGTCCACAGCCACTTCTGTTTTATAGCCAACCATAAGTCACACAGCATCCTAAACTGCTCCCGCAAGTCTTCTCCACCATAATGAAGAGCTTCACATGGGGTTGAGAAAGCTTTTAAGGATAAGACTCGGGTGACCATTGACTCCTGGTGTTTGTTGAGAACCACTGCTGCAGATGGATGTTTGCTCGGCTTTGTTTCTTTGTCTTGCCTCGAGACGGGCTGCTTACATCAATCAGCCTCCCCCTCTTCTCCTTTGGCTGAGTTTTTGAGAGGCCAAGGCTCTTTCCTAGTGAGGAGCCCCTCACTCCTCCTTCTCCCTCACTTCTGTCGGCCTCTGCTAATGTTCCCTTGAAATGGAGTCAAATTCAGACAGAGCTCTCTGCCAGTAGTAGGGATTCTCTCCCTGGGGCTCTTTCCCATCTACTCTCTCCCACTCTTTTCTCTCACTCTCTCCCTCTCCATCCCTCCCCCCGGCCTCTCTGGGTTTCCTCAGCTGCCGAGGCCATCTGTGCAAAGGCAACTGAGAGCAGATCTTTTGCTGGACAGAAGGAAGGAGGAGGGGTTGGAGTGCGCAGGGACATGTTTACAGCTTGGGTTAATACGAAGCTCGCAAGACAGGCTACGTTCTTTGAGAAAGATTGATTTTTGAGAAGGTTGAAGCTCCGGTCAGCAGACGGGGAGCTGCAGGTGACCAAGATGACGTGGCGTAGTTTGTGCATGTGTTGCATGAAGACACACTCTTTGCATCTCATCCTGGCACCCAAAGGGGCCCTTGTTCTTTTCCCATGCTCCCTCAGGCCAAGCCATTTCCTTTGGCTGGCTTGTGGTGCATTTTTTGTTTCTGTGCTCTTAAATCACACACACAACATCTGCATCAGCAGCTCATTGTTCTTCACAGCTTTTCAAAATCAGATTTGCGAAAGGGCTCCGAAAAGGCTCAAGCGCTGAATGAAGGTCACCATTGGTCCATTTACTTTAAAAGGTTTCATCCCAATTGCGTCAACATACCTTGTAGACCTTCCAGCCCTCAAAAATGTCTTTTTTGTAAGAGTGAGATGATGCTACAATTTGGCCAGTGATTGTTCTTGCATATCTCTGCCATCCCACATTGCCACCATTAAAGTTCCTTTCATTACAGTTTCACAAAATCTGAAAGCATTCAAGAAGCTGATGTTCCGTATTTATTGGTTCTCAGAACATATTCCCTTTCACTTACCTCCCTAATCCTTCGTTTGATTGTTTCCAAGGGTCGGTTTGACAATGAGAAGGTTCTGTTTTCTTGGTGTTCTGACTTGTTGGGCTTTGTCTCCATTCTCACATTGCGGTTTCTTTGTTTTCGTAGGTCGTCACCTGAGTTACCTGAGAGTTGGAGTTGCTGACTAGCCTGCTGAGTCTCCAGCCCCTGATTGTAGAGGCTGACCACCAGGTATTAAGCTATTCTTCGAGCTAGGAATAGCTGCTTCATACGAGATGAAACCGGACGGGGTTGACGCGGCAACAGTGGAGCCCATGGTAGCATTAGATGCAGAGCCCGTTGTCGAGGTGGCACCGCTGGAGGAAGGCCAGGAACAGGCTCCGCCCACTTCGCAGACGGAAGAGGCTGCCCAAGGGGAAGTACAGCCGGCCGGGGCACCCACTGCCGCCACCAACAACGGCAAAGACAAGCCTGCAGACCCTAAAGCCAAGACAAAGGGTCCTATCAAAAAGACGCCAACGAGCAAGACACCCGCGGCCTCTCGTCCCACCACAGCTCAAAGCCGTATGACAAACGGGGTACAGAAGCCACAAACTAACAGTGTGGCCAAGAAGACGCCTTCTGCAGCCCCAGAAAAGAAGACGACCACCACCGTGCCCTCCAAAAAGCCTGCTGGCACTGCCACCACCAAGACCATCACCAAGGCCACGGAAAAGAAGCCTGTCGGGACAGCGCGGCCTGCTTCTGCGTCTGCTAATGGAACGAAGACAACTGGGACGACGCAGGCTGCTAAGAAGACATCAGCCGCACCTGTGAACGGGGAAAAAGCCAAACCAAAAACTACAGGTAGACTTACAGGAACAGTCCTGGTGAAAATGTTAAAGTGACTATTAGTCCCGAAACACTTGACCACAAATCATATTATCAGCCATATTGATCTTCTTCCAGCTGTTACAGCTGTTTCTCTGAAGAAACCTTGCAGAATTGCAAATTAAATTTAATTGTAACAAAAATCTCCCCACTGATGGCCCGTCTAAACTCTTCTTTCTGTCCCATTTCTTGCTTCAGCCCCTAGACCTGCCTCTGCAGCTCCCACCAAGGCCAGCATCAGCTCTTCTCCCAAAACCGATAGGCCACCTGTCTCCAAGACAACCAGGTAAGCCTTTCATTGGCTCGGATGTCTCCAAGCAGTCGTTCAGTCGCAGCAATTTAATTAGGATTGCAGGATAGGGTGTTGAACTGTTCATTACTGCCTCGTCTAATGTGTCGTCCTTCTCAATTACAGCCTCAGAAGGCAGTCTCTCTTTCTCACATAGTGCGTGCGAAAGTCTCAACACCCGTCAGCCAAACGAGATTAAGGCAGTTGGCTTTATTTGCGTACAGTGGGGGAATGAGAAGATGTTGCCAATTCAAAAGCTGTGGCACGTTTTATAACCTCGACATTGCAAGAACCTCAGTATGACCTTTCTGCAAAACTTAGCGCACCCCTGAAAATTGTTGATGATGCTCAAGAAACTGGAAAGAAAAAATATAAAACAAACACACCATGTCTTTGAATCGGGCCACTTTTGATGTTTTATTTCAGAGAGAGTTGCTCCTTCATTCCTGTACATGTCGTGGCCCAGCTTTTAGCTTTCAGCAATAAGCGTCACACTCAGCGTTTAACGCTGAACATCGGGCTTTGTCAGACTTGGTGTTGAGCAATGAGCAGAAGCTCTCGCCCCGGCTGGGAAAAAGAGCTGCTGCCTTTGCTCGGAAAAAAGAAAACATTTGGCATCGCCTTCAAAGCCTCGTTCCTGATGAAGAACACTAGTGTTAGAAAAAATAAAAGAGCACGGCGTCCTCTTTGGACACAAGGAGTGCTCATAAGTAGGCCGGTGGTGTCGCCGAGGCCATGGCAGCTTCTTACACACCGGCTTTTGTTGCGAGATTACGGCACTGGACAGATAAGACACAGAGACAGCGAGGCGGCGTGGTGCGCTCTGTTTTGTGCAGCGTCTTTGTGCCGAGTGTCTACAATCAGGTCAGATTACCGTGACTACCTGAGTCACGCTGCGTTGAGCGCCTCCGCCACAGAAACAAACATGGCCACTCGGCCCCCGGCCTGAAAGAGGCTTTTGTTGCCGGGTGATGAGGGTAGAAGTCTTGAGGTGCTTGCTTGGCCTCTATTCTCGCACCTCAGGCTTGTGTTAAATGAATGCATTGAAAAATTATGTGGGTTGTTGATTTTTTATTTATTTTTTTTATCCACCAGGGATTTTAAGCCTGTTGTGTGCCGAGGGTTTAACCCAAGCATACACAGCGCTGTTATTTTGCAAAACATTTCATTTATCTAACGTCATTTTTATATCTGTAGGGCTGATTCATTAATAGTTGGGAAAATGTTCTTTTCTCTTGCATTTTTATGTAAATGTTTGGTGCACAGTTTGTCATATTTGAGTTTAACATACTGGAAAAAGGACCATTTTTTTCAGATTTTAATTCTTTCCATATTTAAATGCTAATGGTGCATTAGTGTGAACTTGTTTTTAGGGACCATGAAAGTGCCCAAATCTTTGCATATTTCCATGATTATTTATCTGATTAATTCCTCCAGATTAAATGGATTCAAATCTGAATTTTCTGCAGAAATTCACAGCTTTTTTTCCAGTGAGAAATAATTTCACGTGCAAAATGAGGCTCTTCCATCATGAACGCACTGGGGACAGCTAGGGGACGGACGTGGACGATCTGTGCGTCACAATATTGGAAGACATTTTCATGATAAGCTATGTCATCATGAAAACTATGCCATCTAAGTGAAAAATGATGATTTTTAGATTCATGCTCACTTCAGCGCATCCGGTTTCTTCATGATGGACCATCTAGTCGCCAGCATCCTTTCATTCTTCACAATCACAGTCATGGACTTCACAATGATGATAAAATCTGTCATATCTGCCAGCCCTGCTCGGAGGGTTAATTGCGTGGTGTTTTTTCCTTCCTGTTTATGTTTGCCTGTCCCACTCGTTCACATGGATGAGACAAAAGAAGTGTGCTTGTGGTCTCTGTGAGGACACTGAGGGATTCAGTGGAGACAGAAGAAGGAGAAAAGTCTGGTAAAGAGAGGGACTCAATCCGTCTCTGCCAAGCCAGCCAGAGGATTGTATCTGAGGTCCAGGCAGCTCCATATATCACTCCTGTTATCGGATAGGAGCTTTCGCTGCTTCTTTAATTTATTCTTAAGGCCGAAAACGCCAACCAGCCCTGATATCTCAGCTCGGCTTTTTTCATTTACTGAAAACCCAGGAACTTAATGGACACAGTAAATTATGTGAACGTTTACCTCCGGAATGGCTTCGAGCCCTTCGGATTTTGGTCTCCGTTGGGAGGTTATTGCTGATCCAGTTCCGTCCATCACTATTTGTCTGCTGGAAGTTGACGCTGCCAGATGAAGGGTTAAAAAAATATATTTTTTAATCGTTTTTGACAAAATCACAGCCAGGAATGGTGCAAACGGACTACTTTATTTTCATTCTAAAATATCAAATATTAACGTTAAATTAGCACTTCAATTAAAGTGCTAATTGGGTTGGTTTCATTTTGATAATAAAATCTAATAATCCAGGGCTTGTGAAATGGCCTTTAAAAACAGGTTTGTTGGTGAAAGAAGGTTCTGGTTGGAAATACAGATTTACTAAAATCTCATTTAAATGAAAATGGAAATTCTGGATTAAAAAAATTGCAATGGAATGAATTCAGCTGGAGTCAGGGGCTGACTGACTGTGGGCTCCTGACCGCAATATTTAATATTCTGCCACTGATAACGCAGAACCTGACACCCAGAGGTCCATTTTCGGGTGGAGCCGTGCATGAATTAAACATAAAACCCAAAACACAGATCTGTTTCAGCCCGTAGTGCGTTGTGCAGTGTGTGTTAGAGCGTGTTCGTGAGGGATCGTGTGTATGCCAGGCATTTGTGTTTGTTGGAATGTGTGTCCACTTGTTTGTGGGTGTTGGCATCTTTGTGTGGATGAGCAAAAGAGAGAGAGAGAGAGAGCGAGAGAATGGCTTATTCAAAGAAAAGAAGAAAAGGGCTTTGGCCGTAATTTGCACATCGTAGTTCTTTCTTTCGATCACAAAACTGGCTGAACTGGTGCTGAGCAGGCTCAAAACATCATCCTAAAGGCAAATTTAGCAGCGAACGAGGGTAGAAAACGAGAAAAGCCGCTCTGTTGGTTACGTATATACAATTTCTCCCAATATACTAAACAGTACACTCAATCTCTCACTCATTTTCTTAACCGCTTGACCTGATTTGGGTTGCAGGTGGTGCTGGAGTCTATGCCAGCTCTCACAGGATCAAATGCAGGGACACTCCCTGGACAGGTTGCCAGTCACTCCCTGAAAAGGTTGCCATTCACAGGGCAGACAAACACACATACACACACACACACACACACACAGAGCCGGGTCAGTGTTAGGATTTAGGAAAACTCACTTCAGTCCCACACCCCACTGCAAAAATCAGTCACTGTGGACATCGTCTCTGCTGCAATGGGTGTGTCCCCGGATAAGGTCATAGTGACTCATTCAGCATTAGGTTGTTAATCTCTCTCTCCCTCTCTCTCTCTCTCTCTCCCTCTCTCTCTCTCTCTCTCCCTCTCCCTCTTTCTCCATCCCTCTCTCTCTCTCTCTCTCTCTCCCTCTTTCTCCATCTCTCTCTCTCTCTCTCCGTCTCCCTCTTTCTCCATCTCTCTCTCTCTCTCTCTCTCTCCGTCTCCCTCTTTCTCCCTCTCTCTCTCTCTCTCTCTCTCTCCGTCTCCCTCTTTCTCCATCTCTCTCTCTCTCTCTCTCTCTCCGTCTCCCTCTTTCTCCATCTCTCTCTCTCTCTCTCTCTCTCCCTCTCCCTCTTTCTCCATCTCTCTCTCTCTCTCTCTCTCTCTCTCATGCAGTTTCTTCCTGCGTCATGTCTTACATGAGCCACTGCACCACATCTAATCACCAGATGGATGGTGGGGAGGAAGTGGGATGGGTGAGGGGGGTGTGTGTGTGTGTGTGTGTGTGTGTGTGTGTGTCTGAGGAGCACCAACTCGATTGATTTTTCATTAAATTACATTCGTTTACGGTTCGGTCCATTTTCTTCAGCTTCTTTGTGTTTGTTCTTTGCTCTGGGGTTTTTCAGACAAAGCTGCCTCCACGTTTTCACCCCACTTTGCTTCGTGTACAGTCAGCTCCGTGCATAATTACTGGCACCCTTGGTTAGAATGTATTGATTGAAGTGAATTCTATAAGAATCTGTAGAGGTGCCGAAGATTGAGGCATGGGGTTTTGTCCATTTTTATCTTCCTGGACTTTAAAGGGTAGATATCTCTCATTCTTTCTTATGAAATGCCTTGTAGGGTGTGAATAATTGTGGAGCTGGCTGTGTGTTATTGCAGGGCTGGTGTGTAATCTTACGTCCAGTCTTTTCTGTAGTCTCCAAAAAAACAAGGGCCCAAGATTGGGCTGGAGAGCCCTGGGTTATGGTCAGCGATCTAAAGCAATCGTTCAAGCTTGAAAGCACTTCTGCATCGTCAGTGTCCTCACATGACCCCCCACTCAACACATCACGAAGAGATTTTCTGTCCCTGCAGACCCACTCCGGGATATTGGGGCCCTTAACTGTCTGAAATAAGGCTGATGAGCCGGTTTGTGGTTCATTTATCTTGGGTGGATCTTCATCAAAGAGGAACCCTCAGGGCCTTCTTAGCCCTATTGCTTTATTAAAAAAGCAATCGCTTAAAAAAATTACATTTGCCTAGTTTGTAGTTTATTTTTAATCGGTGGAAGTGAATTTTTCAGTTTTTTAGCTTCAGATGTCCACGTTCACTCTAGAATGATGCTAAATCATCAGCTGGGCACAATACTTGAATCCCATAGGGGTGCTAGAAGAAGTGGGCTATATCATAGACATGATTTGTCCTCATTTTTTTATTATGGTAATAATAATGGTCTGAACTGAAGGCCTTGCTCTGATAGTCGTCCTCGCTCCTCGTCCTGATCATCTTATTACTCACTTATCCATATTTCATGATGGGATGCAGAGAAGACGAATAATTCAAATTGATAGTCTCTTCCAGAGCTCTTCTGAATTTTTCAGATGAAGGAAAGCGAGTAGTCTGGGAACTCGCATTGGGTAACTTGCAGACGAACCGGGACGGCTTGGCCTGGCGTGTGTATCTGGTTAATCTGGGCCCCTGTTGACTCTCGTTTAAGGGGCTAACGAGTCCCTTTTGGCCCTTCCGCCTAATTAAAACTTCAGCTGTGAGCTCGCGCTCGTCCTCTTAAGCAGGACGTCCCTCCTCAGCTTGCTGTGCTCCGGGCGGACGTGCTGTCAGTTTAAATGTGATGGATCAAAGCCTCGCAATGTTTGCTTTCCCACGTTTCTGTGTCAACTCTGACAGAAGACCCCCGTCAGTGCAGGCGCCTAATGATTCAGGGTTATTTGCAGCGAAAAGCCCAAGGCTGCATTTGGGAGCTTTAACGCATCCGTGTGTGTGCGCCTACACGCGTCCCCTCCCTCGTGGGCTCCTATGCTATTTTCTGCATTTAAACCCGCTGGCCTTGCCGACAGCTACATGAAACATGTATAGGCGCGTGGAATAAAAGGAAACATCGGCCTAGTTTTTTTTTGTTCCCCTTTCTGTTTTTTATCAGACACGGCGGAGAAAAAAAGCCTGATTCAGCCCGATTCTCCAACAAATAAGAACAATCCGGTAAATCTTACACACGTGTCCCATGGAGGACATTATTTGTGAAGTGGAAAGTGACACTAATATGAAGTTAATAGTCTTTAATCGGATGAGTAATGCACATCCCCCCCCCCTCTCTCTCTCATCACCCTACTGTCATAGTGGATTATTCATATTGGTTTTATCCAAGGGATTTAGGTGAATGCTCTCCATATCTCCTGTGTCCCTCTCTACCCTTCCTCCATACCGGTCTATCGTTGCTGTACTGCGATTACCGGTTCTGGAAGTTTCTCTTGGGCGACTACTCGGATTTTAGAGCCAGTCTTTCGTTAGTAGGCACTACTCAGGGTCTAGGGTTTATTAATAACTCTCTGGCAATGTTCTCAACTTTGCACCGGCAATCAGAAACAAATGCACGCAGCTCCTGATAGCATTTAAAAACGGGAATTGGGAACGGCAGACAGATTTTAGTTCATTTGCCTGTAATCGCTATGCAAATCACGTCACCTGGAAAGGCCTGGTGAACATGAAGGATCAGGTCATTTAAGGTCATCTCATTGGGTGAAGACTGCCTCTGGAAATCAGAGGTTCTGAACCTGGATCCTGGCATGTTTCCATCAGTGAAAGTGAAAATGGAAACCACTGAAAATGGCTCTTCCAAGTAATACAATAGTAGACCAAGAAAATCTTCTCTTTAGTAATGGAGGTTCAATTAAAAACATTGGTCCATTCATCATGAAATTCGGACGAAAATCAGCTGAAGACTGGTTGAAGATGAAAAAATGGAGATTTGCTCCAATAGCAACAATATGAGGATTCATTTTTTAAAGATGTCACACTGAGATGCAACCTTAGGTAACCTAATTTTACTAATCCCCTTTAGTGATGATGAAAAAACCTATTCTAGTTTGCCCAGCTCCCACTTAATATGCACAAAAAAGTTGGCCAATTATAGAGTTGGAAAGACAAGCTTGTAAATGATGCATCATGGTGCCAAATTCCGCTTGGGAAGACTTTATAATAATTATTAATTTATTTATTGGGTATGCATAAAACGTTATGCATTTAAACGCAGGAGGATCCTGTAAAATAAGGGGTGTCCCCACTGTGTGTCTCTACTGGGCTTTTGGAGGAAACCCATGATGAGGAGAACATGAACACTCCACACAGAAAGGACCAGACTGGGAATTGATCCCAGAACCTTTCTGCTGTGAGGCGACCTGCACCAGCGTGCCGCCCTACAATAGTTGTCATCTAAATACATGAATGGATACATGATGAGTTTCATCCATTTGTAGCCATCCAAAAGAGCTGCATCCCAGATAAAAAGCAATTTGATCCAGCAGACATCTTAAATTCATCTTCTCATTGTTCTCTCCTCCACACAGCAAGGCCTACCGTAGTTTAAACCCATTTATTTAAATGTAGGACACAAGTTTGATATTGGTGACACGCTTCTTTCCCCGCTTCGCTTTCACCAAGAGACGAGAAACATGCTGTGTGGAAGTGAAAAGGCATCAAATATGCAGCGGCTCTGCTTTTTTGCCACACGCCTGTGCATTGGAATGGGATTTGAATAGTTATTTTTGCCTTTACTCGTTTAGAATGAAAGATTAATGTAACTCTCACGCTCTCGTCCACCCTGTCATCTTCTATGTTGCTCTCTTGGTTGCCAGTCTTTATTTAGAGCGAGAGATAGGCCGCAAGCGGAGCGTGAGTTAAGGGGATGAGCTGCTCGTGCCGTGCCTGTGGGATCTGGGTTACTTTGCTCAACCCCTGACGTGGAGCCCGGGATGCAGCAGACTGCCTGCCAAGCGGACGGCCATTATCCACAAGGTCGTCCAGGTCACTGACACTTGGAAGGCAACCATTGCTGACGGTGATGGTTTGGAAGAATTCGGAACAACGCGCCCTTGCTGTGTGCCGCCCTTCTGTTTCTCCAAGAATAGGTTGGAAATTGGGGTGACGATGTCTGGAACCGAGAGGCGTTTCTCGGTGATGTGTATTTGAGGTAGGCTGATCGGCCTGAGCGCTGAAAAGGAGAAAAGTGAAAGTGAAAAAGTGAAAGTGACAACCCTTGTCATTGCGAGGTCATGGCACAGCACACATGAACCACAACGAAATTGGACCTCTGCATTTAACCCATGCACACTCAAACCCGTGCAGCAGTGGGCAGCTATTGAAAGCGCCCGGGGAGCAGTGATGGGGACGGCACCTTGCTCAAGGGTACCTCAGGGCAACCTATCGGGAAGGGGTTTGAACCCCTGATCCTCCAATCATGCGGCTAACACCCTAACCACTAGGCCACCACTGCCCCTAGAAGAAGACCAAGAACAAGTACAACGAGCAAAGAAAATCAACTCGAGAATTCTTATCCAAAGACCAGTGAGCAGGACAGGCCTTCATTCTTTTCTAATCACTCTGACTCACCCACACGCATTCTTCCTCTCCTTCTCAGTATCCCACACTCTCTAGGGACGCTTGTAATGCATTTTGCTGTAATTTGGAATCCATGTTTGCAGTTAAGCTCAACACAACTGATTAGTAGAGACCCACTGCTGATGTTTGATCAGAGACTGCATACATAAAACATCTCACAGCAGGAGATCATCTAATCCTGGGTGCGATCTGTCACCACCATCTCTGTTACTCTGACATTCTGGTTAAACACGATCTCTGTCAGAGGTCCCTGTGCCAAAAAAAGCATAAAATGGTCGAGTCTTGGAAGTTCTGGGACAGTTAAAGTTCTCTTGCCATTATTTTGTTTGCATCTGCTGCAGGTAGGAAACTGGGTCAGCATCACGAACAGCTGACCTGATCCTATCTTCTGCTCAGAGCTACAAATGAGTCTCAGACACACAATCCACCATTGGTGCTGTGCTTTTATGCTTCTTCGTTTCTGGCCCCCAGGCCCACGCTTTGCAGTGTGACTAATCATTCAGGTTAACAAGTTCCTGCTCACTGCAGGGTCTAAACCGTGTAACTATACAGCCGAAGGTTTCTGAGATGGGAAGATAAGTCTTGCTGATGCTGGATTTCAGCGCTTTTTGCTCTTTTCAACATCATTTATTTTGCGATTTAAGAAATCGATGCACCCACAAATCACAGAACCCCTTTTAATATGTTTCTTAGAGATGCAGACTACATGTCTCTCTTCTGTCCCCTACATTTCCAGGCCAGCCACAAGTACCACCACTTCACGCCCGGCCTCCGCTGCACCGAAGCCAGCAACCACTGCAGCATCCAAGACTTCAACATCCGCATCCAAGCCCTCTCCTTCAGCAGCTAAAACGACCACCTCCACTGCCAAACCATCACCTGCTAAAACCACAGCACCCCCTGCTGGCCGTACTTCTTCCCAGTCCACAAAGACCACTACACCCATCAAAAAAGGTAGACACAATAACTATTTGTTGTCTCAAAGAAATGGTTTTAAAAGAGTTTCAGATGTTTGTGAACATGTGATTAGTCAAAAGATATGGGTATGATGTTTCTACAGTCATGTATTTCACATTTTAAGATGGTAATCAAATGAAAATGCATTAAACGGCATATATTTGTACTTTTTTTTAACAACTGAAGTCAGCTTCTGGACAACTGGAGACAATTCCCACAAATTTGGTCCTGTCATCTTAAAATGCAATTTGAAAATTTTGACTACACGGTTCTCTTCTTTGGCTTTCTCCTTTTAGATGTTAGCAAGCCAGCAACCCCAGCAGCCAAGAAGCCAGCTGCCTCCCCTCTCACCCGCCCTGCCTCGACCAAGACTGCCAAGCCAGACACCCCGAAGGCAGCCACGACGGCCAAACCAGAGTCTGCCTCCAAGAAACCCTCTTCCCCCACAAAGGCATCAGCAGATGCCAAGACGAATAAGCCTAAGGATAGCAAGCCGGCTCCCTTAAAGGAGGTCAGTGCAAGCCCCAAAACCCCTAGTGCGAAGAACAAGATGACCAGCCCTAAGAAAACAGTGGGTAGCAGCACTCCCATGCCAGTGAAGCGTGGGCCCAAAGCTGCACCAGCAGCTGAAGCTGCGCCAAAAGACAGTAAGAAGGAGGATGTGGCTCCTACCAAGGAAACAACTCCCACTGTTGATGCCACGGCTGCTGCTGCTGCTGTAGCTGTTGTCGCTGCTGCTGCTGCTGTTGCAGCTTCTGATACGTTCAGCTCTGAAGTAACCAGCAAGCCTGAAGTCCATGCTGAGCCTGAGTCTGAACTCCCACCTGAACCAAAGCCTCAACCTGAATCAATGCCTGAACTTGTACCAGAGCCCAGTTCTGAAGCCCTGTTGGAAACTGAGGCTGAAATTGCACCTGAACCCAAGATTGAGCACCTGCCTGAACCCAAGTCACAACCTGCACCTGAATATGTTTCAGAGTTCCAGCTAGAAACAAAGTCAGAACCAGCACCTGGACACAACTTAGAATTCCAGTTGGAAACCAAGCCAGAACTTCCAGCTGAACGCAAGTCTGAAGTTTCACTGGAACCAGAGTATGAACTTAAACCAGAAACCGAGTCAACACTGTTGCTGGAAGCTGAGTGTGAACTACCACCTGAACCTGAGATCACATATGAACCTGAAATTGCCCCTGAACCCACTGCTGAAACCATGCCTGCTGCCACAACTCAGGATTCTGAGGATACCGAGGATATTTCAGTAGGTACAAATGATAAGACACATGAAGACAGGGTGTCAGAGGTGACAGCTGATTTGGACGTGGTCAGTTTCAAGGAAAACACCGGTGCGACTTCTCCTTTGGGCACAACAGTAATGTCACCACCATCCTCCCCTACCAGAGTCTCACCACTGCCTGTTGAATCTCAGATCACAGCTCCAGTAGAGGATATTCATGCTCCTGTTAACCCCTGGTTAGAGAGCCAGTCCCTGTGTTCTTATGGTCTGACTTCAGAGAATCTGGAACAAGAAGAAACAGAGCCTCAAGGAGGCCTCCTGGCAGCCACAAAGTCTGCAGAAGAGGAGCCAGAAGATGCAGGAAAGCCCTTCAGTCTGGGAGTTGAGCCCAATTTGTCGAGCACTTCCCCAGTGGAGCATTTCAGTGGTGCATCACCAGCCTCACCTAGTTTTGAGAAGGAGGAGGCAGTTGAGAAAGCAGAGGAAGAAATCAATGAAGATGACCATGATGAAGAGGAGGAAGAAGAGCAGGAAGAAAAAGAATTGGTAGAGCCTGAGACATTTCCTCAGAGGTCGCAAGTAGATGAATTCAGTACTGGATTTTCACAATTTGGTGACTCCAGCTGGGGCGGGATGCATTCTGATGGTACTAGCAGCATTGGCCAGCAGAAGACAACTGAGACATCTCTCTATGTAATGGAAAGTCATTATGATGAGGAAGGTGAAAGTGATTTCTCTGCAAAGAAAACCGAAATGGATTCAACTTCACCAACCTTTATGGAGACTCAGCTTGTTGATGAAGATGCAGACCTCTGTTTGAAGAAAGTGGAAACAGAGACTTCACCCAGCTTAATGGAGAGTCATCATGTTGAGGAAGAGGATTATTTCCATCACAAGAAATCAGAAATGGAAACAACTTCACCCACCTTAATGGAGAGTTATCATGTTGAGGAAGAGGATGAGTTCCATCACAAGAAATCAGATTTGGAGACAACGTCACGCACCATAATGGAGAGTCATCATCTTGATGAAGATGATGATTTCCATCACAAGAAATCAGAAATGGAGACAACTTCACCCAGCTTAATGGACAGTCATCATGTTGAGGAAGATGATTATTTCCATCACAGGAAATCAGAAATGGAGACAACTTCACCCACCTTAATGGAGAGTCATCATCTTCATGAAGATGACGACTTCCATCACAAGAAATCAGAAATGGAGACAACTTCACACACCTTAATGGAGAGTCATCATCTTGATGAAGATGATGATTTCCATCACAAGAAATCAGAAATGGAGACAACTTCACCCACCTTAAAGGAGAGTCATCATCTTGATGAAGATGATGATTTCCATCATAAGAAATCAGAAATGGAGACAATTTCACCCACCTTAATGGAGAGACATCATGTTGAAGAAGATGATGACTTCTCTTTCAAGAAAGTGGAAATAGAGCAGCCTTTCATGGGCCCACCTGGAGTCAAATCTTTCTCTGATGAAGATGAGGAAGAAGAGGAAGATGAAGAAGCAAGGGAGGAGATGGACACTGTCCCTGAGCATACTGATGAACACCAAAGGGACTTTGGCCTTGAGCAAGCAGCCAGTCATCATAACATGGATATTCATCATCACCCCAAATCCAAAGTAGAAGAGTATGAGGATGAAGATGTAGAGATGGTTAGTGAGGACCCTATGCACAGTTGCATCAAGGGTGCAGTAAATGATGAGGATGACTATGAGGAAGGTTACATGGACAATTTGAACCGAACTGCTCCAGCTCCCTCCATGCCAACAACAGCAGCCTGGGGTCCAGCCAATCCCTTTGCAGACACTTGGGCTCAGCCGGCCTCCATCCACATGACATCCAACCTCTTAGATATTGGCGCAGTTAATCCTGAAATGCCCACAAAGTCTCCTGCTGAAGCCTGGCTGGAAGAGCCTCTGGGCCATTTAACTGAACAGAACATTGGGGTCCATGAAAAAATAGAGAGCTTAGTGCCAGCAGATAGCTCCAACCTATGTGCACCTGCAGTGGGTATGTCTCAGTCCAGCACCCTGAGTGGAACGGCCTTGGCAGCCCACAGCAGCAGCGAGACCAGCACACCAGAAGAGCTTCGGGACTACGACAGCAGCTCAGGCGTGGAGTCACGCTCAGACAAGCAGCAAACGCCTGTACCTGCAGCCCAGCCTGACCTGGAGCAGGACCTAGGCATCCACCTTGAGCGCGGGGACGGTGAGGAGGAGGAGGCAGAGACACTCCCAGCTGACGAAGTGCTTGGGGATGCCCCAACTGCACCTGCTTCTGCTCCGTCCTCACCCACCACCTCTGGGGACGAGGCCAGTGATACCGAAGGAGAGATGCAGATCAATGACCCCGATGTTCCTGTTGAAGACTCTGCAGCTTTCGACAGCCCTTCTGCCTCTCGAAACCTCCCAGCTCTGGACGAGGAGGCAGGAGACATGCATACTGGGGAAGAAGAGGGTGGTGGCACGCCACAGTCTGCCAACTCCGTCGCATCTTATGGCTTCGACTGTTCGGCGTCCAACTCCAATGCTCACTCAACGGCAGAGAGCTGCGGGAAGAGCCCCGGCATCTTCTCCCTGGAAAATGAGGACCAGCTTCCCGAAGAGGCCAAAGATCCCTCGCTCATCAAGGAGCTGACCCTTCCGGCTGCGGCCGCCCACCCCGAGGAGCTGCTGGGTTGCCCCGTGGACCTGCTTCCCCTCGGCCAACAAGGGGAGTCGCACGTGAGTCTGGACGACGAGTACCTGCTGTGTGGGAAGACGGGAGCTGGTGAGCTGGAAGAGGGCGACCCCGAGTCGCCCATGCACCTCTCGCCCCAGCACAGCGGCGGCGCCGACAGCCAGCCCCCTTACTACTCCACCATTTGCGATAAGACTGATAGCTTTCTGGCAGGTAACGTATAAAATCCCTCCTTTCGGAATGCACCTTTTTCTTCCCCCGTTCCCTGAGAGTTAAACCCCACCCCTTCTCCATTTTTGTCATTTTGTTTTCTTACAAGATGAGGCAATTGCATAGAAAACAGGGAGATGAAATGATAGTGGGGGGGGAAAAAATAGGGATGCTGGGGGAGGGACTGTAGGTTTGTCAGTGCTGCTTTCCCTTTCTTACTACTCTTCTAGTCCTGGTTATGATTGTATGGCTTAAACTCCTGTATGTACTATAGGTATTCTCATTTTCTATTAGAATGTACTTCAGTAACACTGCATATTACAGCACCCCTGAACCTGGATTGATAGACTGAGATGTTGTGTGTCCTTTAACGAAAAAGGAAGAAAAAAAAAAAAAAAAAAAGAGAAAAGAAAATAAGAAAACACATTGAATGGACTTTACCTGTGTTTGTATTTATCCTACTGTTTTTACCGAACAAAAATGTCAAATGATTTTTTTTATACCTTTTTTTTTTATTGTTTTCATTTGTTTCGTTGATCCCTGTCTTGCCTACCGTTTGTACACACGTCAGTTCTCCTGCACTGTAGAAGTAGCCTTAAAACCCCTTTTTAACTCATTTTTTCTGTGTCAAGAACTAACTGTTTTAGCACTAATTAAGGTTAGATATTCTTCCGGAGGCTTTGCACTTTGAGTGTTTGCGATGTAGGGAGTTATTGGAATGTTAGATGGCGAGCCATGTTTCATTTTTACACCTTTTCCTACAAAAAAAAAAAAAAAAAGAAGTTTGTGAAGGTTGACATATCTCAGTGTGAAATGTCACATACACAAGTGTGTTTTTTTTTTTTAAGTACACAAGTGATCTGGCTGTCGATTTGGACATTTTACCTTGGAAATGAACTGTACCATTTTGTGGGGAAACAAAAAAACATAAATTGTCGTCTCTTTTGTGCTCACTTGAACCTCGGTGGTGAGCGCTGGACATTTCAATTGGAAACTGCATGTGGAACTAATGAGACTGTAATAAGATTCAAGACCTGTTATATGAGGATTATCATAAATTAACGGTTCACACTAATCAGAGGTTTTTCTCTTCTTTTTTTTCAAAATTCCATTAAACAACATTGCAAGGCCATCTGTTCCCGTTTCTTATTTCTCTGTAGGGTAGCATGCTGTTGGAAATTAGTCCAAACATTTGGGATTTAGACTTCCCCCAAGTGTGGACAAGTTGTCTCACTGGAGCTTTCCCATGGAGTAGGACTGGGAACAGGAATGGTGTTACTTCCTAATGGAATTTTGATGAAATGACAAATCCTGGTGTCCCCACCGGCATGCACTGTGTGTTTCTGGTTCCCCTAAAATATGGACAAAGACCAGAAATCCCTCCCTGCAAGAAGAACCTGCAAAGCCAGATTTGTACAAAGTCTCACTCCTGTCCATCCCGTTTGTCCACTGGTCTACAGGTCTGGTCCAGCATGCTTCCTAAGCATCCTTTCAGGAAAAAGACACACACACACACACACACACACACACACTCCAGCACCTGCCTGAATGTATCCCATGCTTGAGAAGTGGTTTCGGGGTCACTCCTGGAGAAGCAGTCTTCTCTTTCTCTCTGCAAACCAATCTGCTCACCCCTTCTTCTTGCACCGCCCTTTCTCTCTCACCAGATTCAGTCATTTCATGTGCACCCAGTTTAGACAGCAAATGTCATTTTTATCTTTATGATCAGGATGGTGGTTCCTGCAGGAGGAAACCTGAAGGCCTTTTTTGTGACACCCAGATTTGAAGGAAAGAAGCAAGAGAGCTGTTCATTCAGGTCTTCATGGACCTTCATTCACTTGGAAACGATTTTTGAATTATTTCATCCAAATTTATCCTCATTAATATTTTCCTTTTTGGGTTAAGTAGCTTCATTAATGATGTTTTCATCTTTTGCGAGCGGTCGAATGCATTCCATTGACCCAAAGGGATGTAATGGATACAGTGCCGTCTTTGATTTGTTTTGTAAAATTCACAACGATCCTTATTCGGTCCGAATATTTGTTGGCTGCAATTTTCAACAATGAATCCATTTTTAATGAACTCTTTGGAAAGGAAATGGATTGTGGCTTCACTGATTGGTTAAGGAGGTTGTTATAATTGGTAATATTGGATAACCACATTAGAAGTGGACTGTACCTCGTTATTCTTTCAAAAAAGTGAAATGCCACGTCATTGTTTTGACAGAAATTGGTCACGCTAATAATTTACTGAGCAAATTTCCAGCTGCCTGAAGCCAGCATGTGGAAAGTTATCCAGCCCAATCTTGATCTCTGTATTACATTAAATCCCTAAATAGAAAACCCTCCAAGACATAATCTACTGCAGATGGTGGAATCTGATGGATAACTTGAGAGAAATGAACTCAGTTGATGGAAAAACAAATTCTAATTATTTGTCTGTATCCCACAGTACTGGGGACACCAACCACTGCATAGCTGCATATATATATTTTTTGCACACGACATAATTTATGAAGCATCTTCGAAGATGTTTTTGGGAGAGCTAGACGATTAGATAGGCCAACTTTGCAGGAGACTTTTTTCTGTGTTCTGAATATTTTGTGAGATATTTTGATTTCATTTTTCATTTCTGAAGTGCTGCTTGACCAGTTTCTCTTGCTGTGGTCTGCATGCTCCTTTCTGTCCTTTTTTCGATTTTTTTCTCCTTCTCTCCCCTTTGGTCAACCCCTCTTTGTCACTTGCGCCTCTAATAGTAATGCATATCGCAGGTGCTCTTGACTGTTCCACAGGGCACGATAACCTGCCACTAGTGAACCATCGGGAGGTAAAGATGGGTGGCCTGCCATTTCTTACTCGAGAGGTCAACGACAACCACTATCTCCCTCCTGTGCAGAACAGCCATCGGCAACAGAAACCCTCTTTCCTTCAACAGCTGGAGGTTGGAAAGCTGCCTGTTGACCCTCCGACCGGGCAGCTGAGGCGCCTGGAGCAGCACCAGCTCCAGCTCCACCAAATTCAGGAGCGGCACGAGCAGGAGAGGCAGCAGCGATTGTGGCTGGAGGGTGCAAGGCAGCGGCTTGAGCTGCAGAGGCACCTTGAGAGGCAGCAAAGGCTGCGTCATGAGCAGGAGAGGAGGATCCGGCAAGAGAAAGAGAGGCAGCAACAGGAAGAAGAGAGGCGGGGTCTTGAGTTGCAGAGGCAGCAAGAGAGACAGCAGCTTGAGCTGCAGAGGCAACGTCAGGAGGAAGAGAGGCAGCAGTTGGAGGTCCATAGGCAGCAGCAGGAGGAAGACAGAAAGCAGTTAGCGCTGCAGAGGAAACGGCAGCAAGAAGAGAGGCAACGGCTTGAGCTGCAGAGGCAACAGGAGAGGCAGCAGCAGGAGCTGCAGAGGCAGGAGGAAGAGCGGCGTCGGCTGGAGCTGCAGAGACAGCAAGAGAAGCAGCAGCTGGAGCTGCAGAGGCGACGACAGGAGGAAGAGAGGCAGCAGCTGGAGGTGCAAAGGCAGCAACAGGAGGAAGACAGAAAGCAGCTGGAGCTACAGAGGAAGCGTCAGCAAGAAGAGAGGCACCGACTTGAGCTGCAGAGGCAGCAGGAGAGGCAGCAGCAGGTGATGCAGAGGCAACGGCAGGAGAACGATAGGAAGCAGCCTGAGCAGCAGGGGCAGCAGCTGGAGCTACAGAGGCAGCAGCGTCAGAATGAAGAGAAGCAGATGACAGAGCTGCAGAGGCTGCAAAAGGAGCGTCAAGAGGAAGAAAGGCAGCGACTGGAGCGGCAAAAGCAACTGGAGAGGCAGCGGCGTGAGCTACTACAACTGCAGCTCCATCAGCAGCAGCAGGAACAGAGGCAGAGGCGGCAGCTCCTGCAATGGCAGATGGAGCTGGAGCAGCAGTTCTGGCTTAAAATGCAGCAACAGCAGCAGCCAAAAGCGCCGTCTCCTTCATCCGGCCTCTGCACCATCTACGAGGCCATGGAGACCAGTGAAGATGAAGATGAGGAGAGGACTCCCCAGCAGGACTTCCGAACAGAGCTGCCCTTGCGGGTGGCCAATGGGAACCTCCGCCGTCCGCCTCCGCCAGAGCTGGACTGGAACACCAAGGTCAACATGGTGCAGCAAGTGATCAACCAGGCCCTGCTGTTGGAGGGTGAGGATGGCTGTCCGCCACTGCTTTACCTGCCTGGACAAGGAGGGGGCATCCTCAGCCCGCTGGAGAGCAGCCTCTGGCCCCACATCCTGCCTCAGCTCAGTCCCACATCTGCCACCGTCACCTCCGTCAGCAGCTACTCCCCGACAAGCCAGGGAAACTCGCCCCAGGGCGACTGGACTGTGGTGGAGCTCGAAACACACCACTGAGAAATGTGTGTGGGGCTTCATTGCTACCATGTCGGGCCTGACAGATAAGAAAATGTTGTTGCCACTATATTTTTATGTGAAATATTTAAGATTGAAGAAAAAATCGTGGAAACCAAACATAAAAAGCTTCTGATTTTTCCTTAATACCTGATTAATGACATAAATATAGTGTTTACCCTGCTTTAGCATGCAGTGTTTTAAAGGAATTTCAGATCATTACTGGTCCAACTGGTAAATCAGTCAGGCCCTACAATGAGCTGCCAGGGTGTCGGGATCTTTAGTGCAGGTCTGCTCCGTTGCCTTGCTCCAAAGTCTGCACTAACCTTTTCTAATAAACCAGTAACTTTACACTGGTGGCTGGAAAGCATGATGGGCATATCAAAATGAACACTTATACTCTTCTGTCTCTTTTACAGTCCTGTGCAGCCGTTTGGTGTTGCCAGCGTTTATTTATTTATTGTCGATATGTAGGAGGGTGCAGGTCAAAAGTTTGGACACACTTAATGAGGGATTTCCAAATGTTTACTAAATTTAGAATAATGGTGAAGTCACTGAAAGTCATGAAAGCCAAAAATGTACAATACCATCTTGTAACAGCCATCCATACTTGGCCTTCTTTCAGCCACATCAGATGTTTCTCCAACAAACCTGAATCAAGAACGTGTTCCTGGCTGGTGTAAACTTTGGGAGAATGATACTGCAACATGTACACACATGTAAATCCAGTCTACACACAGGGAGTTTAATTCAATATTCAATATTCACTACCACCACCGTTATTCTTCAGCACAGCCTCAGCTCTCTTAGACCAGCTCCTTTCTTGAAGTCGTCTTCAGGAACACTTCTCCAGGCTTCTTGAAGGACGTCCCAAAGCTCTCCTTTGGATGTCGGCTGACTTTTGTCTTTCTGTGGAGATGATCCCACACTGCTTCTGAAACTGCTCAGGTACAGAGACTGGACTGAATATGAGAGACAAGAACTTTGTCCATCAGGAAGCCTGGAGAACGAAAGAAAAGTGGAAATTTGGAAGCAAAATTTGAACAAATGATTGGCTCAATTGTCTTTCATATTTTCATTTATGGCTGTGAGCTGGTATTTACATTAAAAAGTCTCAGTTAGGTGTCCGTAAACTTTTGACAGGTACCTTGGCTGATGATGCTGTATTGGTTTTGTCCCATCAACCCACACCTATTTGCATTATGGATGCTTCCTGCTACTAGTGTGGCACTAGTGCTAAAGGGTCTGATTGTACTAAAGCCCAGTTGTTCCTGGTGCTAATCTGCACCGCCTGGGCTGATGGACAAGGTCGGAGATAAAGCTGCGGATGCCGTGTCCTGCAGCTGTGAGCTAACACTGCCCTATATTTGCACTTCTGTAGGTTGTTAGACAAAGTAAATCCATGCATTATACATAGAATAACAGAGAGATTCATTGTGCCTGTCATGCATTGAGCTTAGTGTTCACCATAGTCATTCATTCAGAATAAACACAAAATTACGTGATTGTAAGTGATGCCATGTTGTGTGTTTGCATTTAGACATGATCTAACTTGTCTGGTATGAAACCCACAAAGAGGATCATGGAGTGCCTAATCCAGGATCAGGATAGTATCTCTAAAACAATGCTACGAAGGCTGTTTCCAGACCTGTGCTCTGGTTTTTTGCGTATCCTCAAACATATTACAGATTTTTACAGTTTGAGAGCCTCTAGGAGGAACATTCTGGCCCCAGTCATACCCAGCATGCTTTTACATGAATATAGTTCTTGGGTTGAGGACATTTGAGATGCGTTATAATTTTCCTTTACCGGAATTGAACAGTGTCCAGTATTGCACAAAATACGCCTTGATTGGTTCTGAGCGTTAGTGAGTATTCCACTTGTATTTTTTTTATTATTTACCATCACAATTTAAAATTAGTGTATGAGCATAAATTGAGGGTTTTCTTTCTGCTTCAGGCATCGAGTGCTCGGCACAAAGTCCACAGGTCTGTTTTGGATGAGTGGATCAGATCCGCCTAAAAGTTGTCTTTTGAAGGGTCCTAACAAAATTCCACAAAGGCCTTAACATAAATGTGACAAATTTGTTTAAAATAGTGGAGAATCTTTATTTATCTTCATTTTATTTGTTTTATTATTTTGATTTGGTGAAGGGGTGACCAAGTGGTTAAGGGTCAATTTCCATGCTCTAAGGATTGTGGGTTTGAAATAACTGCATAAATACATGTGTGTTAATGGTGTTCTGTGCTGCTTTTCCTGTAAATTAACGGATCTTTATCATACAGTGCCGTTATGTTTCACTCATTATGAGTTTGTGGTTTGAGTAGCTTTATCTGCCCCTCCTGAGCTGCCTGTCACCCATCTTTTATATAAACAAAAGCTTGTACCTCCATTTTTGTAATGGCTTTCAATTTGTTTTAACACAATTGGGAAAAAATTTTTACTTTCAAAATTTCATGATCAATGCCCTGAGCAGCTTTAAAATGTATTTTTTCTCACATTTACAGAAAGTTGGCAATTGGGGAGATACAAGGTTTTGTTCCAGCAGCAACAAATTAAAATATCTCGCTTAGCTGTTAACCTACATGTGTTAAAATGAAAACCTCATGTTCTATTGTGTGTATTTTTACACTGTCGGTGTCGGTGCCAATGTCTCAGCATCTGTTTAAAGTCCTCTCAGAGCGCTGTGGCTCTTTTGCAGGCCGCAAAGCATGAACTGCACACTTTTCCCTGCAGCTGAAATGAGCTTTATATTCTCTGGTCGGGGCGGCTCTGTGTTACTCACTGAAACCCTACAGGAGGGTCAGACGAGCTGCGGTGGGTGGAGTGCTCGTCTTTGTCTTTAAACACGTCTGGCTGAAAACAACTTTCAGTTTATCTCCTTGTGTATTAAACCATTGCACATTTAATGCAGCAGGATAACTGGCTTCACACCAGTGTGTGTGTGTGTGTGTGTGTGTGTGTGTGTGTGTGTGTGTGTGTGTGTGTGTGTGTGATCTCAGCAAATTTATTCAATCTATTGTGTGTCTTGTGGATGAAAAAAGAGCAGACTTACAAGCACTTTAGACCAAACTGCACTAATGACTGCTGCTGAAGAGGGATGCTAGGGATTATTAATCTCTCTCTCTCTCTCTCTCGCTCTCTCTCTCTCTCTCTTTCTTTCATTCCTCTCTGAAAGGGGTATTTCTGTTCTATGTTCTTTCCCCACATTCCTTAACCGTTACCTCATTTCCTGGGTCCTTTTGCCTCAATGGGTTTCCTAGGCTACCCATGATGTCATGGCAACAGATAAAGGAGGGGGGTGATGGTGGTGCTGGTGGTTTTTGGGGGGGAGGAGGTCTGAAAGACAGAGGCTGTGGAACAAAACGTCCAGAGAGAACAGGACAGGCCTGATCCCGCGGGGGGCCTCTACACACTAAACCAGTGATCCAGAGGTTTGTGCACGTGGACACGTTGATGCCACTGGTACAATCAACACTCATCCCTAAAGAATGTGATCAAATATGTGTTTATTAGACTTGAGGGTGACGGTTATTAGAGAAATATCAGGTATGAACTCTGTCAGTCGGTTTCCCACAAATAAAATCAACGTGGTCAGGAATTCACAATTTGGCAGACAAATAAAGTGATAGAAATATAACGTCCCAACGCAAATAAGAATAAAACTTAGAATAGAAAAAAGAATAAAACGACTGCACAGATTGTTGAACATTTCAACAGAATTATCAAGTAAAAAGATATTCTGAGTGCTTGGTGTGAAAATGACGCACTGTAGAAGTTTAAATGATACAATTCTTTTCTGTGGCAATCATAATAAATGTCCAGTGAACCTGTATGTCCATTTTGATAAAATGCACCTGAAATAATATGAGATTTTTCTTTCTAGTGACTTTTTTCTTTCCTGCTGGTGGCTGTGGATCCATTTGTAAATGTGTTTAAGTCAAAAAGACTTCCCTTAAAACTGTTATTAAACAGTGTGTCATGAACCAGGGAGTGTATTTAAAGCCATTTTCCTGTAGGAACCTTCTGTGAAGGAGCTTCAGACGTCTGGTTCCATTCACTCTGGTTGAGTTTCTCTAGAAATGGACTGTTTCACACCAAAGCTGCTCTGACTTTATCTTCATCTTAACCATTTAATTATTCAGCATATTTGACATTTTCCTTTATATAATGATGACAACTCAGAGCTGACTCTAAAACATCTGGACTGAGTGCTGTTCACACAAATCTAGTGCTGTTCACTCCAAATCTAGTCCTGGAGGGTCCACAGTGAGGGACACCTGCTCTTTATGAAATGCACACATCAGTCCTGCTGTTTAACTTTATAGAACGTGCAAAATTAATTTTGCCAGTGTTGAATCCCTTGAAGAGTCGACACAGATTAAATTATTTAAAAAAAACCCCCGTTAACTAGTTCTCCACATTCGTTCGCCAGATAATGCTATACTGTTTGTTAATTCATTGACTGATTTATTTGTTTGTTTGTATTTGTCTTAGTTTCAGCAATCGAGACTTTTGTGTAGAACCGACTCTCGGAATCGACTCCCATCAATTGGAATTAGAATCAGTTCAGAATTCGGAGCCGCATTACTCCGATCATGTATTAATGCGCCTCGCTGTAACGTTGCATTGTTAAACGCTCCCATTTAAAGGGTCAGTTTCTTATTACTGCGATTTCTATTGAAGTAAAATTATTTGTAATTTTATTTGTTCATGCTTTATATTAGCACTGCTTTGAAAAAGCCACGCGGCCTCTTGTTTTGACATGAAGGTCTCTTTGTTGGCTCAGTATTGGTTCCATATTGGCCTGTGTATCTCTCCGCAGGGGTCCTAGGTCCTGGAACTGGGGTGTATTTATTTTTTATTTTTGGACCGGACTGAAGGGAGTCCATCTGCTCTTCTCAGACGTTTAAACAGAGCCATGATTTAGAGCTGAATTTTAATCAGTTTCTCTAATAAAGGTTATTATCTCTATTATACTGCATTTATAGTATTATACATCGTACTAAACAGTAGCAAGAAAAAATAAATTGCTATTATTTATGTCGTCCGATCTCTTATAATTTAAAAAATACTTTAATGTATGAAACTTGCCCTTTTCAACTACTTCTGCAGGCTTTTATTTTGCACCTGGACAGGAGGGGCTTTTTCACACAGCCCAATGTTTCCCCCTGGTGGCTGCGTGGCGTAATTGCAGGATCATTTTGGTCATTTCAATATAAACGCTCACTGTCTAGACCAGGGGTCCCCAAATCCAGTCCCGTAGGGCCCACCTTTGAGGACACCTGGTCTGGATAAAAAGCAAAGATCTCCAGTCATTAGTGATAATGTTATATAACGTGGAAAACACAGTTATATATTAATGTTATAATGGTTATTTATGGTTATTTATGTGTGTATTTATGCATTCTTGGGCTGTGACAAGCAATAATGATTATTCATTGATGAATTATAATTGATCATATACTTATACATTATATACTCAGTATATACTCACTTCTATGCAAAGTACACACCAGGGGCTGTGATTGGAACATCACACAAAAATAAATGTCTGTGAATTTTGTGATGCTGATGCAATAATAATCATATTAATAGCATTAAAAGGGGTAAATGTGCAAACAGGTAAGCTTCCATAAGAAAAAGCTTTTCTGAACTCCTGCATTTTCATATATAAACAGCGTATCTGAATCTGTGTTCATGTTTAGAAAATGCATTTATATTATACTATAAAGATGTCCCTCTATAAAGCATGTCACTATATTTACTGTATAGTTATTTATGAAACTAAGACTGTGTGAAGAGGAGCTTTAAACGGAGGTCTGTGTTTACGCGTGTTTAGTTGCAAACAATGTGCCGAATAATTATTTAGATTTTTTTTTTGCAGTGTTTTATAAAAGGTGTGCTTTCGTGCAGTGTGTCTGCCTGATTTCTCTGGTTAATGCTTGTGTTTGGTTTGTTTGGTTTTTTTGGTTTTTTCCTTTTTGCACTTGGTTTGACTTTGGCCAGATAGTTCATTATAATAATAATAATAATGATGACGATGATGATGATGATGATAGCAATAATAACAATAACAGTGTTTGAGTATGATTTTTTTGTGATTATTTTGTATTTGTGTGCTATGCAAAACACTGGTGTACATATTCTCTATTTATTATAATAAAGTTCAAAGTGGATTATAAAGTGACCAACATGCAGTGAGCTTGAGTGGCCACTAGATGTCGCCCTATACCTACACAAACATACCTCTGTGTGTGTGTGTGTGTGTGTGTGTGTGTGTGTGTGTGTTTAACGACATTCATCCTGTTTATATTAACTTTAAAAAGAACAAAGTGCAAAAAAAAAACATTAATAGTATTTCTAACTGTAATAATAAAGATGTAATTTGTAATATGAGCTTTTGCAGATATTACATCTTTATATTTACATCATTTCTCCATATATTTTATATATTTTCCACATTTTCCCATCCCTAGTCTTCTACTTCCTCTGTTTTTCTATGATGTCTGTGTTTTTTATCCTTTCACAAAATACCATTTTACACATTTTCTGTGTGGCATGTCTTAAAGTATACTAAAGTATACATATATTACTTACATTTCTTAAACATTTTACAGATCCATTATAGTGTGTGTAATAGTGTGGTTTTTGTTTAGACTGATCTCTTTTATTTTAATATTTCTCAGTGAACTGATTGTAGAGATGTTGAATCTCATCCTGTCAATAAGAGCCTTCGCTGCAGTAACACAAATAGAAATAATCCTTTTATTATTAATACACTGAAACTGTGACCTCGTCTGCTTTTGTTAATGTTAATATTCGGCTTATAATAGACTGATGATGATAATAGTCAAATACTAGTTGAATACTACTAATAATAGAATCAATATTGTTATTAATAGTGATAATAATATTAATAATAGTAATTCTGTTTAATAATAGTATTGGCACTACTATATTAATGTTATTATTAACAGTAAGAAGAAATTAATAATACTAATGCTTTTACTTTTAAATAATAATAACAACAGCAACAAAAACAATAATAATAATAACCTTCATTGGCCTCGTCAGGATCTCCATCAACAGTTGTCTCAGCCTGTTGTCGCCCAATTTGCGTCACGTGACTCCAACAAGCCCCTCCCTCCTCTCACTGGGATTGGCCGGGGCCTCTGTTACACGCCTTCCTCAGTCTAGAACGCCCCACCCTCGGAGCGCGAGACGACTTTCCAGAGCTGTGAGCAAGAACCAATGGTGGGGCCGGAGGGCGCGGCCTCAGCGTCGTGGAACGTGTGAGGGTGAGCCGCTGGCCAATTGTAGCGTAGATGGGCGTGGTCTGTCTGGAAAGAGGGCGGAGCAAACCAGGCAGGCTCGGCGTTGAGAACAGAGCCTCCGCGCTCAGACGAGAAACGGCGCAGGAGATGAAACAGAGGGGCTGAAGAGCAGCAGCACGGCTCCCTAACCTTTTTTAAAGGAAGCGTTTTATCTACACACGTCCCTGCACCTCGTGCTGTCCCGTTAAAGGGATCAGACACACCCCTCTGTCCCTGTCTGGGGCAGAGCGATGTCCCTCAGGGGTCTCAGCACAAGTTCCCATCCCGTCTGACTGCAGCAGCCTGGGCTCCAGTCATTTCCACCATTGCCTGACAGTATGACAGAATGGTAATCTTGCCATCCCTTCTTGCTTTTTTCATTCCAGCATGATTTCCAGGGCTCTGTGGTGGTCTCTGTCAGGTTAGGTAGGTCCAGGAGTGACAAAGCACACTGGGAGTGAGGATCAAGCTGCCACTGTCACCGGATCAGCCTCCACCTGGACACCTGAGATGGCCAACAGCAACGACTCAGCACAGGTAAGAGACTCCTGGAAAAATAAAGCCTCACACACACATGAGTTTTGTCCCACCTGGCCCAATCAGGACACCCTCCAATGACAGGGCGACTGTGCCGGTCTCTTACAGTAGAGCAGAATTCATTGGGCTTGGCATTTTTAATTTGCTCCATAGCTTCCTCACCCACCTTGACTCAACATCCTGTTCTGGGGCAGTTACGCCGGTTTGCAGACTCTAAATAATGGCAGACAGTTGAACCTCAGGTGAACCGGCACCTCGTTTATTTCATAAAACATCAATACAAGGAACTTGGTGGCAGAAGTTTTGAGTTCAGTTCCTAAGGGCTTTAACAGCTTCTGTGACTACAGATACTGCAGCATTGCTGTGAGAATTTGATTGCATGAGAGCATGCATGAGGTCAGGCTGGAGGATGGTTCTGCATCATGAACTCATGCCAGGGATACTGGATGGAGATGTCTCTCTGGAGAACTCTGCAGCCCAGTGCTGGGGGAGTTTAAGCCTTTTTCTATTAAAATTTTCCTTTTTTACATCCCACATCGAGCTATTTCCGGTTTTTATGTGACTCTGCTGCTATTTTTGCTCCAAATCTGGACCTTTTCTGCATCATTCTGCACAATGTATTACTCTGCACTGGCACTGATGTCCATTCTTGTTGTAGTGTGTTGTTTGTGTCTCTTACAAAGTGGACCGTGGTCTGCACTCTGCACTAATTTTAAGTTGTGGTTGTCTTTTGTTGCCATCCGAGTATCTGGCTGAAATGACGTCAATAACCTACTCAACTATTTCAGCCGAGACATGGTGACTGTGCTGCTGCTTCCAATCAACATGCAGTTCTGTGGGTGTGGGTGCCTGCCTCACCTGTCTTGATACTTTTGGACATATAGTGGTTGCTGGGAAACTTTTTTTCTTGATGTTATTACAGGCTACTCCCCAAAATATTTATGCAAACTTGTTTATCTGCACCATGACCAAGGCTAACCTGATGCTCCAAATGAGCAGAGCAAGGTTTACCCAAGCGCTTCCCCTCCTGTGACAATTTTCAGAATTTTCTAATTGTTTCATAACAGCATAATTACATGCTTCCTCAACATCTTGAGTCTGTTACAGGGAGATTCAACAAAAGTTACTCAAAAGTTCACTCCATAAGATGTGAAGAAAGTCATTCAGAGAGAATAATTGTGAAATGGTTCATAGAAATATATTGTTCATTGAAAATCATTGTCCTATCCAATCGTGGTATATGAAAGTGAAAGTGACAACCCTTGTCATTGCGAGGTCACGGCACAGCACACATGAACCACAACGAAATTGGACCTCTGCATTTAACCCATACACACACGTGCAGCAGTGGGCAGCTATTGAAAGCGCCCGGGGAGCAGTGATGGGGACGGTACCTTGCTCAAGGGTACCTCAGGGCAACCCACTAGGGTGGGAATCGAACCCACAATCTTCCGATGCGGGGCCAACTCCCTAACCACTAGGCCACCGCTGCCCCATATGGCTTGATAGTAAGACAATAAATTGGAAAACTAAGTTTTAATTGGGGGTTCCTTTGTCTTCCTATGCCCTGCAGGCTCCCCTTATTTATTAAACACATTTAAAGCCTTTTTAAATCTTACATACAATATTTCATTCATTCCATTTCATCTAACCAGAACTTTCAGAGGCGGACATCTGGGTCTGTTTGTACTATGGGCAATTTTGATTTTGAGCCTGTCTTGGAAGGAGCATTTCACCCCAAACCCCAAACAAATCAGCATGAATTACCTTTAAATCTCAGAAATCTGTCCCAGTTTCATGATGTAGATTTCGGCGACATTGCTGACCTCCTGACTCCTCTCTACAGCCTCGCTGAGGTCACCCTAACCCTGTGCCGCACAGATGGAACGCCTCTCGAGGAACGCCTCCACTCTGCCTCGCCGGCGGGAATGGTTAAATATTCACGACTGTGGCTTTCTGAGGCCGAGCCAGAAGCCTACACCTGACACTAAACAGGTCAGGCTCTGGAGGGCAGAAGTGCTGGAATGCAGAGGCCAATAGAAATGCTCCAAAATATATTTTCCAAAATAGAAATAGAAATGCTTCGCTGTAACTTTCATTAGAAGTAAAGGATGTTTTTGCCGCCCCGATGCCGTTCAGTTCAGTGCCTTCTCTTCCTGGCTCGCATCAGATGCATTAGGCTCAGTGAACAAAATCAATTACCCCGCTCTGGCTGAAATAATCGTCTCAGTGTTTGCCATTAGTGGAGGCTAAACAAACCGCAGTGCCTCATTAAAGAGCGAGGCCAAAGCCCTCTCCCAGACACTGACTCCAAAAATTAAAGGAACAGTTCAGCAGAAGCCCAATTTACCCCCCCCCCCTTGCACTGGAAACAATTTGCACAGTAAACCATTTAAACTGTAAATGATTTGCTCTGTAAAAAGCAAAAACCGTAAACAATTAGGACTGTAAACAGTTTACACCGTAAACAATTTGCATTGTAAACAGTTTAACTCTAAATGTTCTAGACTGTAAATAATTTGGACAGTAAACAATTTACACTGTAAAAAATGGGATTGCAAGCAGTTTAACTGTAAACAGCTTAGACCTTAAACGATTAGGACTGTAAACATTCTAGACTGTAAACAATTAGCACTGTAAATAGTTTAGCTGTAAACATTTTGGACTGTAAATATTCTAGACTGTAAACAGTTTGCACTGTAAATAGTTTAGCTGTAAACATTTGAACTGTAAACATTCTAGACTGTAAAAAATTTGCACTAAAACAGTTTAACTGTAAACAGTCCAGATTGTAGACAATTTGGACTGTAAACATTTTGCATTTTAAACAACAGTCGCTGTAAACAATATTAAATACTTACAATAAAATGCAGTAGTGGGTCAATCCCAGCACCTGTTCTTTTTCAGGTCATAAGGAAATTTAGGGAAGAGAGATTCACATCTTATATAAGGGTTGGAGGTAGAAAAAGAACAAACCAGTGCTGATGGTGGAGGTACAGTATCCACGGGGTTCAACCCCACCCAAGTGAAGTGATCTTGAAGTGTTCTGGATCGTGGGACCTGACGGACGTGTGGGTAGTTCACCTCTAGCTGTACCTGAAAAATAAAAGCCTCTGAATCCGCTCTCACAGCGATTGGTGTCAGTTGTTGCCATTTTTCCTCTTTAGCTGTAAAATGTGTGAATTCAGGTTTGAATTGCGTGTTTGTGTGATTTAATCGGCAGAAGAATCACTGTAAAACACCTTACAGTCCAATAGTCTTTATTTACAGTTCTGGGATCTGTACATTACCGTAGCTGACAAGCAGTGAAGAGCATCTGCTCGAATTATCACTAAATTATCACACAGTCAGACCTCATATCATCCCAGGTAGACTTGCTCATGTGGTGTCTGATTCTGATTCTTTCTGTGTTGTTTTCATTCATACTATATGGTTGTTTTCATTCATACTATCTAAATTTTTCCAAATTTTTCATTTAATGCTAATCACTGAATTGGTGCGTCTTCCCTACCGTTGTGTTCTGGATCAGGTGCAGCAGTTTCAGTAAAAATCCGGTGGCCTTATTGTGACTGTCAACACCGGCTGTTTACACTTTCATTTTCACCCTGGTGATGGGGGGGTGGTTTGGGGGATGAAGGTCATGAAAGCAGAATGGGCATTTCTGGACAGCTGGAGTGCAGAGCGGGACGATACAACATTAAATTCACAATGTGTTTATCGCCATAGTGATTTCCTCAATACATATAAAAGAAGACTGCAATATGTAAATGCAAAATGATTGGCCGATTATTTACCATTAAAGACCCTGATTGGCTGAGGGCTTTTTAAAGGGCCCATATTCTCCATGTCCTCTGTTTCAGTTTTCATGATTGTGTGTTAAAGATAATTTAGTTTAGAATTTCACTATTTATTCTCATTTCCAGCCTCTCTTTATCCCTTAAATGAAAAATGCTATTTGAGTAACAATGCCTTTAAGACTGTTATATGAAAATGAGCTCTTTTCTGATTGGTTGTTCCATGCTGAATTCAAGTGGCAGCATGGGGCTGAAACGCTCCTTAAAAATGAAGCATAACTGAGTGGGATTGAAGTGGTGAATAGGTAGGATAAACGTGATGGATTTGTGACATCACAAAAACTATCAGTTTTAATATATGGACGAGGAAGTGATTGTGCATTTTAAAGCTTTAATAAATAAAGAAAGGGTTGGAATGGGTGGAGAAGAGTGGCAGGGGTGATCTGGGACCAGCGAGAGTGAAAGGGAAGGTTTACAGGACAGAAGTGAGACCAGCTATGCTATATGCTTTGGAGACGGTGATGAAAAAACAGGCGGCGGTGATGAAAAAACAGGTGGTGGTGCTGGAGGTGTCGGAGTGAAAGATGCCTAAATTCGGGAAGGGCGAGGATGGACAGGATTAGAAATAAGGGACAGCTCAGGTTGGACATTTTGGAGACTGTTGTAGACTGTGTTGGTTTGGACGTGTCCAGAGGAGAGATGAGAAGTATATGAGGAGAAGGATGTTGAGGATGGAGCAGCCAGGGAAGAGGAGAAGAGGAAAGACAAAGAGGAGGTTTATGGATGTGCTGAGAGAGGACATACAGGGGGACAGAGTGAAGGAGGAAGATGCAGAGGACAGGAGGAAATGGAGATGGATGATCTGCTGTGGCAACCCCTAAACTCGACCAGCTGAAAGAAGAAGAAGAGGAGGAAGCAGAAGAAGAGGAAGAGGGTTTCCCTAAACATACGGGAAACTACTGTGCTGAATTCATAGTTCACATTTGCATAAATCCACTTTTACACCCTAAAGCAGTTCAGCCCTGCCCGTTCTCACTGAAGTCATATTGTGTGTTTCAAGCTGCTTCTTGAGTGAGTCACACTGATACAGGCCAGCAAATCAGAACAGGGGTCATTTACATATCAGCCTTAAAGGCACAGGATCAAAAACAGCCTGTTTAATGGAGGGGGGTTTCGAGAGCTTGGAGACTGGTTGGGGTCATTTTTAAAATAACAAATAAAACAAAAATGTGGACCCAGGGGCGTTTCTTGGCGCAGGTCACTGAGGCTGGCCAGACCTGCCAGAATGGACACTGAGTGGACATTAGAGAACAGAATAATGGAGAAGTAATGGAGGGTATGGGGCCTTAAATGCTCTTTGAGAATGTAGAAGTCAATACGCTCTTTCTGAATGTAGTAACTCTTTCTAATGTGGATTCTTTTCTAACTATTTCCAGTTTTTCATGAGCAAATTCTGTCATCAGACTATTTATCAAACAGTAATCAATGAAAAGTGGAATATGTGAAGTATTTCACAGCGGCCTTTCTGTTCAAATGCTTTAACATGGCCAGTGCCCCAAGAAGTCTTCAATATTTTTACTCCTTCTAACTGATCAGAGCCTTTCTTTGTGTTAAATCTTTAATCTTTTGGAATACAATAACAATAATCCATATAATAATTGACTAATCGATCCTCCATCACTTCAAAATTAGTCAGTGATGCTGAATATCGGTTAATTTAGACGGTTAATAATCTGTTTCGTCCACGTGTCGTCAAACCCCAAACAAACCCATAACAAACGAAAGCATCGGTTTCATCATTAGTTCACTTTCATCGGGAGCAGAGCTCACACGGTGTGGATGTTCCTCCAACAGAGTGCAATTAATTCAATTAATCTCTCCAGTCACTATGGCAGATCCAGATCAGGAGCTCCACCACCAGCGTCAAATCCTCTGAAAGCTCAGAGATTGTCTGCCATCGCTTTAGATCGTTTAGCACCTCTATCCCCTCCACATATGAGTTGAGATTATTATTATTATAACGGTGTTGTTACCGCAAGGCGTCCGTTTCAAAGTGTGTTAAAGATCAAATTCAAGATTTTTCTTTTTCTGAAGGTGCTCGTTGGTGAGAGTGGACTTTATCAAAACAGCAGTATCATAATTTATGTGTTTAATGTTTAGAGGACCGCCAGCACAGGCCTGTGTGAATCTCTGTAGCAACAAAAAAATAACTCCTTATATGGGAGCTCCATGTAGAGTTAGAATTCATTTTTACAATTTTTTACAATTTTAGGTTTCAGCAGTAATGGGGTTTTAAATGGCACCATGCAAAGATAACATTTACGAAAAAAACCTGCATTTAAAGTTATCAAAAAGTCAAATGTTTCTTAAATCAGTTTTGGCTAACCATCTTTAAAGTTAGCATTCACCACCGTTATTCTTCAGCACGGCTCAACTCTCTTAGACCAGCTCCTTTCTTTATGTCGTCTTCAGGAACACTCCAGACTTCTTGAGGGACGTCCCAAAGCTGTTCTTTGGACGTTGGCTGCCTTTTGATCTCTCTGTGGAGATGATCCCACACTGCTTCTGAAACTGCTCAGCTACAGGGACTGTACTGAAAATGAGAGACAAACACTTTGTCCTTCAGGAAGATCTGGAGAACTGTTCCTCAACAAATAAAAAAACAAGCAAAATATGAAGAAATGACGTTTTGTACAGCACTACAGTATAGCAGTCGATACCTGAGAGCTGCTGTTGTTTCGCTGTATATTTTACACATGATAACGCTGTAAAGTCATGTTGTAGTTATGTGCAGATTCATCTTGGGTAGACAAATTCATTATAGAAGAAAAATATTTCTTTTTTTAATGGGTTTTGCACTTTTAATCTTTCAGCCAGTGCCTGGTGTTCACGAGGAAGGCTTAAAAAACTCTTAATGCAGATTGAATATGCTGATTATAGATGAGGAAATGGCAGAACCCCCCTCAAGGGACCAGAGCCCCCTTGTTGTGCTGGAGTGAAGATGTGCGGAGTGATTTATTCATAGCCAGTGCCACTCATCCCGAGCTGATCCCCTCCCGGCACTGACGTGCTGATGAAGACTTAATGCGGCGGGGTGGGAGGGGGAAAAGGGTCTGATTGGGTTCAGATGGCCACAGCAGCTGTGTTGATGGGCTTAACCTGTACACTCATAGCCTGGTGGGCATCCTGTGCTTATCCACTGTCTGCAGACTGGTATGTGTGGTATTTTGGTGTTTGTCAGAGTTGGAAGGTTAGTCATGGACTTGCCTTATGGAGATTTCCTCTGCGTTGGAGTCATTGGAGGATATTTGATTGACCCCACCTAAAATGACTGCTCCTCTTTATTTGCTGTAGCTCCTTCCCTACAGCACAGCATTAAAATTCAAGGTTTGGCCCACCCACGAATATGTAGCGCCCATCCTAAACAGCGGCCTGGGACCTTTACTGATTCAAGAGTCTGTTTAAGGCTAATTGTGAAGTTATTATTATTGTAAAATGATTCAATATCTACACAAAAACAAAGCAAGGTACTGAGTGAGGCTTAAAAGTGGACAAAATCTGTAAATATCAGTAGTGAACCCAACTACTAACTATTTAATTCAGTGCAATTTCTGACCAAAGCTCTGCCCAGTCATTACGGTTGTAGTCACTACCTGGCCACTTTATCAGAAACCCCTCTCCTCATAAAGAAGTGAAAGTGACTATTTGTCATGGTAAAGCCATGGCACTCAGTGGACCACAACAAAGCAAGCATCCCGGGGAGCAGAGATGGGGACCTTGCTTACCTCTGGGCAACCTACCGGTCTGGGACTCAAACCCATTATGGGGTCTTGTCCCTAAACACTAGGCCACCAGTGCACCATTCTGGTGCATAGTCAGAGGACTTAGCTCATCTGTGCCCTGTACCTTTGGTCAAGGTACCGTCCTCATCACTGCTCCCCAGGTGTCTGATATGGCTGCTGTGTTTATGGGTAAAATGCAGCATTTTGTTCACGGTGTCTGTGTGTTCACAATGACAAACAGTCACTTTCACATCACTTTCACTTCACTCCTCAACACACACTCACATATGTCACACAACAGTTAAGCTTAGGCTGAGTTAATGTAAAGAAATGCCCCTGGCTGCTGTTACAAGCTGCATTAACCCCCCCTTTGCATCACCTGTTTGAGAAAAGGAGCATAAACATTAGATCAATAGATGAATCATGTTTGATATAAGCATAATGTGTTGACATCCAGTTCGCTGCTTGTTACTATGCAGTTTATTCCGTTACTATGCAGCACTTTTACCAAAATGTCCACATGAATTATATCCTCTGCAAGGTCCAAAGAAAATAAAGACGATTTTAAAGCCTGCTTAAGGTTCAGTTGTGCACAATTACATTCACATAACACTGTTTCTGCCTCCCAGAATGGTCCGGCACAATGACTGGGATGAAAATGAGAGCCAAAAATTTTGTGTGGAGTAATGTTCATATTTTAAAAATGCAAGATTTGAAAAATAATTGCATTTCTTACTGATAAAAGTCATTCTTTTGCTCTTTGTACTTTATAATGACTTGCTGCTAAAGTTAGAAATTGACATAGTAATAATACATGTTGTCTTCTGTGTAGCAGCAGGGTCCTGGAGGAAGATGGTATCGTTTCCCTGTGTGCTGAGTATTTGGGCGAAATGACAATAAAACCTACTTGGTGCTCTTTGGACGCTCAAACTTTTGCACAGCTCATGTATGTTTTTTTGCAGCATTTTTTATCCAACACGCTTGCATGTAATCACTTCCACTGTTAGCTAATCTAAAAAAATAATAAATGAGACGTATTGTGAATTGTGACTTTAAGGATCCCAACGTCTACTTTTCATCTTCAGTCTCGTCACGCGTCTGAGATCCACTCTCACCAAACCACAAATATCCGTCCATAATGGCCCTCACTCTCTTCTCTCTCCCTTTTATCTTTCATATCGACCTCTGCTTCTCTCTCTCTCTCCCTTCCTTTCACTTTCTCCCTTGGACATGCTTCTTTTTTTTACATGCACATGGTATAGTGTGGAGGAAGAGGTCAGAGTGCTTGTGTTTGACAACCCTATCTCGCTCTCCGTCCCTCTCTTCCCACCCTCTGCCCTTCTGTCTCCTTCTCAAAGCTCATTCATTTTTTATCGCTCCATTGCCTCTCTCTCACTCCCTCTCTCTCAGAGATGCGTAAGAAGCCTCTCATTACCCATGTTCTCAATTCCCCTGTCTTGCTATCTTTGCTTTTTACTAAATGACTTATTATTGATCTGCTGGCATGTGGAACATGTGGAGATACTTGCTGCGTCAGTTCGTCTCCACCCTAGCCTGAACTGGATGCATGCAGGTCCGGGCAGGCGAGCACCTGTTGTCGGGGAGACGTTACACTTCAGTCTTCTCCACTTCAACACTTGCAGCTGTCCTCACTGGGAGAGACTAATCCGATTAGCAGGACACGCGATGCTGCCGTGTCTTTGCCCCCTGTTATTGCTACAGCACAAGCCCCGGCACCGGGAGACTCCCCACCCCCACCCCCACCTGGATCAGATTAGACCACAGTGTCTGGACCCCCTCCTTTAGTCTAACATGACTAGTTTTTTGACGATTATATTTAAACCACTACTACTACTGTCGCTCACTCATTTTCTGAGCCACTTGTTCTGATTGGGGTGGTGGTGGTCTAGTGGTAAGATACTTGGGTTTTAATTCCACCTCCAGCACTACCACCATAGTGTTCCTGAGCAAGAAACCCTTAACCGCAAGTTGCTCCAGCCGGGACTGTCCTTGTAATTAGGAATTGGAAGTCACTTTGGATAAGAGTGTCTGCTTAATGCTGTAAATGATTAGGGTCGCGGGCTGGTGAGCGAAGGACGAGGACAACCTGGACAGGTCGTCAGTCCATCACAGGGCAGACACACACCTAGGGGGCAATTTTGCATCTCCAGCCCACCTGCATGTCTTTGGAAGGTGGAAACCGGAGCTCACGCAGGAAACCCCCACAGACACGTAGAGAACATGTCTACTATACACATTGCTACCCACTGTGCCACCATACGCTACTGCTACTAGTTATAAGTTCCCTTCACAAAGCACCTTAAACCCCTCAAACTCTATTTTCTCTGTGTGAGAGCGTCGTCTCTCTGGCCGTCCTGGCCTGCTGAAGGCTGCTGCCTTACATGGAATAACAAGTGAAAGTGACTATCTGTCACTATGAAATGTGGCACACAGTGATACACAATGCTTTTAACCCACACACACTGTGTAGCGGGGGGCAGCCATATACAGCCCCTGGGGAGCAGTGATAGGGAAGATACCTTGCTTAAGGGTATCCATGGCAACCTACTTGTCTGGGATTGGAACCCACGACCTTCTGATTCTGGGACCACCGCTGTTCCCTCCAGACTCAAGACTTTTGCACAGTACTGTAGTGTTTTGTTATTCTTTATATTTTTTGTCATTTGACAGTAATCTGATAAACACAGACATTGGATTAACAAGGTCACAAGTTGTGATCCGAGGTGAGCTCTTTGACGGCACTTTATGGAACGAAATCAAAAATATAAGCACCTTTTGAACAGATGGACACACACATACACGCACACACAAGCTGATATAACCCCTGGATAATCATCATTTTTGCCAGAGCTCCCCTCATCCTCAGCATTTATAATCATTTATAATCTGCTTTGGATGTCCATTAAAATCAGTTGGTCATTTTTTTTATATTTCTCTGACCCCCAGAGGAGAAAGACAGGGCAGTTATGTCACCATCCTCACATTCTACAAGAATCGGACGCAAAGTCGCTTTGAGTATCGTAACTCAAAGCTTGGCTCTCAATTCTTCTCCCTTTAACTGAACCTCAGGATTTACTTGGACAGAACTGCCGAGAGGACAAATGTCACTGACGTCTCAGGGAGGACGTAATTAGTCCTTAAATGCTCAGGTGGCTGGAGACCCTTGACCTCATTTCCCCCCTCTACGTGCCTCTATGTCCATTTTCTTCAGGGAGCCTTCCTCGGATTCTTCATCCTTTCTGATTGGAATCCCAGCCCAATAGGTTGCCCTACTGTTCCCTTGAGCATGGTACCGTCTACGTCACCGCTCCACGAGTACTGGCCTCCCCCTGCTGCACGGTGTGTGTGGGTGAAAAGCAGAGGATGTTTTTGTTTGTATTTCACTGCGTGTGTTCACGATGACATATAGTCACTTTCACTTCAAAAGCATTGGCGCAGCAAATTCAATCTCCTTGTCGTTCTTCTAATCGAGCACAGTTGGCTTTGCTCTTCAGGGGGGGTAGGATGGCCCTCCCTGTCCCCATCACCATGATGCCAGGATTGTAAATTGGTGGGAATGGGGTTGAGAAATCCAAGGACGTTATATCAGCATCATGCTGGAAAGATACTTCACATGACTTGGAGGAAGCATGTTCAAGCCTGGAGTCTTATTAGTGGGCCTTACGATCAGACTTCTATAGTAAACCTTCCCACTGTTTTAACCAATCAGCACAATTTGTCAGCTTTTCACCATCACTTCATACTTTAGATGCTTCCCAGACTTCTAAACTTTAAGAAATATTCATTGTTGATGCATGGACACATGGGGAAGAAATTAACAGAAGAACAACCGTATACAATAGGTATTCGGTGTGAAAAAGTTAAATGTCATTAATTTAATATTATCATCATTAAATATATGTGTGCTCTACATTGTGAAGTGAAAGTGAATATTCTTGCCATTGCGAGGTCACAGCACAGCACACAGTGAACCACAATGAAATTAGACCTCTGCATTTAACCCATGCAAACACCGTGCAGCAGGGGACAGCTATGAAAGCGCCCAGGGAGCAGTGACAGGGACGGTACCTTGCTCAAGGGTACCTCAGGCCAACCTACTGGTAAGGGGTTTGAACCCACAATCTTCCGATCCTGTGGTCAACTCCCTAACCACTAGGCCACCGCTGCGCTTGTGCTCTGTGCAGTATAATTAATTCAGTGGCCATAACACTCCATACAGGCAGTGGATTATGGGTATTCCACGCAGGCTTCACCACCAAGCCTGGGCACAATGGTGCGGATCTTTTCCACTCTGCTGTCGCTCAGCTCGACAGCCTGTCTCCCATGATATTGGCAGGCACATGTCTAACTGATCTCCTGACCTTGTAACCAGGCCAGCTGAGAGGTTTAGAGGGTTTAGAGACCACATTTGCTTTAATTGACCTTCCCGCCCACAAATGCACCCTTCGGAGGCGGCTGTTACGGGGTAATACAAGGTTAGCCCAAAAGTCTTCTTCAATCTAATGAGCAAGAACACACTACACCAGATCTGGGATCAGATTCATTTTTTGCAGTCTAGCTAACATTAGCAGAAATCCCTACTGCCTGGATTGCTTTAGGAGCAGCTTTAGGAGGCATCTTAATCTGGAAGTGTTTTATGTAGAAGGACCTTCATGAAGATCTGGACTGCTTTGGTGGTGTGTATTTACAGAAACAGTAGGATGCATTTGGATGACGATTGGGTTCTAGTGACCAACCTTGGCTTCATATTTGCAGCTCTAAACTAACAGAGCAACATTTGGACGCTTAATACTTCTCGACTGCATCTGGTAGGAGTGGCACATTGTGTAAATTCTGCAAAACTCCAGCTTTAACCCTTATCTAAGGTGTGTCTGGGTCTCTCTACTTTTGCATATCAAAATCCCTTCCCATTTCTTTTTCCACCATCCTTCTCTCTCTCTCTCTCTCTCTCTCTCTCTTTCTCCTCCTGTAGCTGAAGTGGCAGCTCTCCAGAGTTGAGTGATAATCTGGCGGTGCAGAAAGCACTTCTGGCTCTGAAATAAAAGCCGAGCTTTCCTTTACTCTGCACTTCTGCATGACATTTAGCAGGCACTTTTATCTACTTCCTTTTCTTCCCAAGCCAGAAGCCTCACTTCTGTTTCACTCCTCGTGGTCTTTACTTCACTCCTTGCTTGAGGAAGTCCGAGAGGCAGGCTTTTGCACGTGAAGGCGACAGTTCATAACTGGCCTTTCATTGGACATTTTCCAAGTGTCCCCAACTAGTGGAAAGGACGAGGAGCCCTCACCGTCCACACAGTTCCACTACTCCGCAACTAAATGCATTCTCTGTGTTTATACCCAGCACCTGGGGAGCAGTGATGGGGATGGTACCTTGCCCAAGGGAGCCTCAAGGCAATGTCCCTTCTGAACCTGGACCCTAGTTCTTTAACACTAGACCACCGCTGCCCCAGGTTTTCAGGGTGTTTTAAGGCCAGGCAGCTCGGTTCCTCTCAGGGGGCAAACTAACAGCATTTCTCTAATCATTCATTTTTTTTATCTTGTCATTTTAAGGTCTGTTTGAATAGGAAATGCACCAGAAACAGGAATTTTAGGGCACAGTTTTTTAAATAAACCTTACTTCCTTCCCCAAGGAAGAAACTTCATGTATTTATTCCTTTCACATATGTCTCAAGTGTTTACTTCTGCAGTGAAGTGGATGTATGCATGTGTGTGTGTGTGTGTGTGTGTGTGTGTGTGTGCTTTGTTGGTAATTAGAATGCAGTGCCACTCCTGTAGGCTCTTGTAACCCAAATCTGCTTCAGTTGAGTCTGTGCAGAGGATAAGATTCACACACACACACACACACACACACACACACACACACACACATCCATCATCTCTTTCTCGCTGGTCCATGCTGCTCACACTCATCACTCACGGCATTTCTGTGGACTGTTTTCCAAAACAAAACAGACATTTCGCTTTAATCCCACACTGCATAATCTGATGAAACTTTTCCTGGAAGCTGTTTGAGATGTTTTTATTGGATTCCGGGAGATTAAAAAAGGCTGTGATATGAAGTGATAATTGTTACTCTCAGTTAATGATTGGGATTAATTTAGTGATGGACGTGAGGGGGTTCTGATTAAATTAGTGTCTTAAAGACACAGCCAGAGCCACAGCCAAAGATTTAAAGAGTGAGTATAAGGGTGAGGTTTAACCTTGAGGCTTGACGTACTTCATGGACGCTTTGGACGTTTCAGAATGTCCTGTTGACTCACCAGTCCGTAAAGGACATACACTAAGGAACTTAGGTGCAAAATACAGGCCATTTGCATCATGCTTGTGATGTCACAACAGCTGACCATTTGCATACCTTTTTTCTGGTTTCACTTTCTGTATTGTTTAAATCATTTTTAAAGGCTTTAGGAATGTGTCGTACAGAGTGTCTTTTTTTTCAACAACAAAAAAAGGAAATCTGATTTTAATAATATAAAAACTGATCTCTCACTCAATCACTAGCAGCTTGTGCTGATCAGAGTCATCCCAGCTCTCACAGGGCGGAAGACGGGGTCAGATTTCCAGTCATGTGCAGGTCTTTGGACGGGGGGATGAAAACGGAGCTCCTGGAGGAAACACACACAGAAACGGGGAGAACATGTCTCCTCCTCTCAGACCTGGACAGTCCCAGCTGGGAATCAAACCCAGGACCTTCTCGCTGTGAGGCAACAGCCCACAAAAAAATTTAAACTGTTAAATCTCCATCCTTATGAACAACTGGTTACCATGGATCTGTGCTGCAGGTCCTCTAAGGGTTAAAGAGCCCTTATCATGGAAAAACTCCATTTGCAAAAGGGACACAACTGACTTCCAAGTCCAAAGATATTTAGATTAAGCATTCTATTCAACCTAGTTTAGCTCCGCCCATCTACATGGAGGTTATAAAGTGTTTCAGTTTGAGCAACCTGAGACAGAGAGAGAGAGAGAGAGAGAGAGAGAGAGAGAGAGAGAGAGAGAGAGAGAGATGATAAAACTGTCAACAGTTATTTACAGCAGGTTTTTTCTTAAAATATTATAAAAATATTAGAAAATAAATAAATAAAACAATAGGACTAATTTAAACAATTAGCTAAAAAGTATGAAATAATAACTACATTTAAAATGTAATTATTTCACATATCATCTGAGGAAAATTCCAGTCCCAGAGATTTAAATGAATTATAAAACAATGGAAATATTTTTCTTATTCGCCTGCAGCTGAACTTCAGTGGCCCGCTACTTTAGCAACACAAATCAAATTGTTTGATATGAAAGTTTGAGGACTTGGATTTTGTTTGCACTTATTTTTGTGCACATTAAGCATCTATAGCTTCTCCACTTCACTTGATACAGGCCTGAACACACAAAAGCAAGAGCACAGAAATGCATGTGCTTTCAGCCATAACTTTCAAAATAAGACATAAAATACTTTATTAGCCAAATTTGCTGAGTTATGCCAAATTACTTCACTTAATATGTGAAAGCAGTGGACCCTGTATTTGTGTTTGTGGTTTTATGGTGGGGAATACAACAGTAAACTACATTTTTTGTTTAAAAAATACAAGACAAATATAACCAATGCTTATATTCTATAAAATAAGAAATATGATTCCATGCTTTTGTTGGATAAAAAGAAACTGGCTCTCAAGAGAGGAAAAAAAAATGGACTTATTTACAGCTGAACCATCACTCCATGTCCAGCTGTCACTGTTCCGGCGGGATAAACCTATCCAAATCCAGTGCTGCTCATGGTCCTCCTCGTCCCTGCACAGTCAGAAATACAATCAGAAACAATCTCCGATTTAATGATCATATGTTTCAGAACCTAGCACATAAATGTTTGATCAGATGCTGTACTTTTATAATAACACTTGATGGTTTTGCCACTACTAAAGGTTATTTCTGAAATCACTAATTCAAACACTATTATTTGGCTGGATTATTCATAATTTCATTGTCAAACATTATATTTCTGTCTGTGGGACAATTGTGATGTTTTGTACATCAAAAGAAGCGTCACTCTCAGTTACTGTAGAACATTCCAGTCTGTTGGACTGATTGCAAGCTAGAACTAATGGAGACACATACAGTACTGTGCAAAAGTTTTAGGCAGGTGTGGAAAAAATGCTGTAAACAAAGAACGCTTTCAGAAATATAAATAATGATTGTTTATTTTGATCAATTTACAAAATGCAAAGTGAGCGAACAAAAGAAAAATCTAAATCAAATCAATATTTGGTGTTACTACCTTTTGCCTTCAAACCAGCATCAGTTCTTCTGGCCCCCACAGAGCCCTGATCTCAACATCATCCAG
>CM029368.1:25930996-25938496 GCA_017165825.1 Hepsetus odoe
TCTCTCTCTCTCTCTCACTCACTCTCTCTGTCTCTCTCTCTCTCTGTCTCTCTCTCTCTCTCTCTCTCTCTCTCTCTCTCTCTCTCTCTCTCTCTCTCTCTCTTTCTTGGAGGAAGTTGATTGTGTAGTTGCGAACATTCAGACTGAGAGTAACCTCACGGTGGTGTGTTTGCTGATCAGCCCAGTGGCAGGAGTGCAGGAGTGTAATGGCGAGCGAGGGTGGCTTGAGCGAAGGCTCCGAGGAGCATGGAGGAGAAACATCTCTCCTTCCTGACACCATTGAGACAGACGGTCCGGTAAGGAACCTCAGATACTCCTGATTCTGCGCCGGCTCCTTCGCTGCGCGCCAACCAGATATATCACACCCAAACTACTTCATCAGGCTTCTGGCCTTTACCTTGAGCTGAGAGATGGTGGAAAAGGAAGCAGAGAAGCAGTTTCTTACACAGTCACTGTTACTTTTATCATCGCCATGTGGTTTCTAAACTATTCAGAGTTTTATCAGAATCAGAATCTGCAAAAGTTCATTGATCCGAAAGGAAACTGTCTCATTTCCCGTCATTTAATTCCAAATTATAATTTAATAATTTAACTTCGTTTTCTGCATTACTGGTGGCTTGAGTGTGAGTGTTTCACGGCTCTTCCTTATACGCGTTGCAAAGATTTGAACAACATCTGCACATTTGCTTTAGTTTCCTTCATTTAACACGGGAAAAAAATGCAACCTGTGCCATAACTTGTGCACAGGCCTCATTAACGGTATATTTTTTACTCCAGTTTGTTCAGTTCTGTTTTCAAAGATGAATTGAGTGTTAAAGTGTGCAGTGTGAGGCAGGATTTGAAACCTCCAGCAAAGCTTTAGGCTGCATTTGCTTGTCTGGTTCAGCCGCACAACCAGCAAACACACAGACAAACGTCTGGACTAAACAAGTCGTCTGTCAACTGACACCTGAGGTGTCTTCAATCTGGAGTGTGAGTGTGTGTTTGTGTTTGTGTGTGTGTGTGTGTGGGTGTGGGTGTGTTCCTCAGCTTGAACAGTTAAGTTTCGAGCTTCCTTCTCCTCGTCTTATTTGGGGAAGTCACATTTAAAGGGATAGTTTAACTTAAAGGTTATTTTTGTTCAGTTGTTAAAAGCTTCGCTGTCTGTTTTTCGACGCTGGTCGTTTCTACGACATTCAACACAAAGCAAGGCCTGAAAATTCACCGTTTCCTGTCATCAAGTGATTATGAAAGCTTCCTATAGAGGCCATTTTCTACCCCACTTCCTCAGATAATGCACATTAGCTGAGGCTGCATGTGCACAAACACATACAAACACACACACACACACACTCACACACACACACTAATATACACTGTCCAATACAGCAATGGTGTTTAATTTTCACTTAAAATCTTTGTTCATCTCTTCAGCTGGTAACGCTTCACTGTAGGGTTGTGTTTATAAGGCTACATAACACCTACATATGTCTTCAGCACCGTATTTCTTTATATTTCGTTTGGGAATCACCTTGATGGTGCAGAAATGCTGTTTAATGCCTTTCAAACTGTCAAATGTTTATCATACTGAGGATTTCATTAGATTGGAACAATTGTTTTACTGCAGGCTGCAGAGCATCTAAAGATACAAGGTTCTAGATAAAGGGGTTCCACCCACTCAGCCTTCAGCAGTAAATGAATCCCCTGATCATCTGGAAACATCTGCTCCTGGTTCTTCACTGCTTCATGTCTTAAGTGAGACGCTTTGTTCTGCTTGAAGGTTCGGATGGAGATCACTGTGTGGATTAACCAACACAGAACTATCAAACTGCTCAGGTACAGAGACTGGACTGAACATGAGAGACAACAACACTGTCCTTCAGGAAGATCTGGAGAACTGCTCAGGTGTGACCACTTTGTGGAAACTGAGAAAATGTGATATTTGAATGCAATAAAAGACCAAAGCTCCAATAAAGTCATGACCTACTTCACATGTTCTAAGATTTACCAAAGCATAACGGTTGCACAAGAACTGTGGCATATGGTGTGGTCAGTATTTGGTAAGTTGTTCACAGATTAATATCAGCGCTCAACCAAGACGGGGTGATGGGTCATTGGTGCTTTTAGACTTTACTAACAGGTCAACCTTTCTCAACTTTTCTTTTATCCATTTTTTTTATTTACGGCGAGACCACAAAGTAAAAGGCAGAAGTGGTCTAGTGTTCAGTGACTAGGACCCAGGATCGGTTGTGGGTTCGAATCCCAGACATGTAGGTTGCCCTGAGGTTCCCTTGTGCAAGGGACCAGCCCCATGACTGTTCCCCGGGTGCTGTATATGGCTGCCCCCTGCTGTACAATGTGTATGGGATAAACACGGGTTACGTTTCGTTGTGGAGGACAACAGTGAGAGCTGTCCCGTTGGAAGAGGGCGAACTTCTGGTGTAGCTGACATGTTTCATTCTGACTGATGGAGAGGTAAAGATCAGCCACCTGTAGTATCTGACCTTTAACGCGTTTGTTCCCCTGTTTATTTTATCAGAACTGCTTATTAGTTCATACACATGGTTGTTATGACCTAATTAATAACCCTTATAAACGTACTTGATCACGGAGCCTTTTCTTAGAGCATACGTATTGTAAAGTGGTACCCAAGCGAACTTAAATGATTCATACAGGTCTCTGGTGGGTGATGCGTAACCACATTGCCATGGTAACAGCCCTCCCCCATGGCAAATTGCATCATTACAAGTCTTTTTTTTTTTTTATGAAAACCGTAAAAAGGCACTCACTTTCCAGTTCAGGTGAACGTAGCTTTACACTTGTAGGGTGAAGTGGTGCTGAACCCTGAGCGGTTGGATCCCCTTTATCTAGAACCTTGTATCTTTAGACTAAAACATTTGTTCCCATTTCTTTCATTTAATCCTCAATTAGAAAAAAATGAGATCATTTTTACACCAAGGCGATTCCCTAGAGTGTGTAAAGTAATGAGGGGCTCAAGATTATTTGATGAAGATTATTTTGTCCTCTTGTGGAGCAATAATGAAATCTGCTGCTTTTAAATTAAGACAGTCTGTGGGGTCAGAGAGAGTGTGGTAGGGCATGAGAGAGTGCAATAATTGTACTATAAGTGTGTGTGTGTGTGTGTGTCTTAGATCCCGGTATCAGTAGCTGTTAAACCAGCTACTTATCCTTGTCTAAAAGGGTGCCCTCTGATCATGTGGATCATTAGTCTGTGTCTGAACTCTCCAGTGTCTGAAGCTGAATTAATGAGCTCAAGGTTTAAGGTTGTGTCAAGCCTTGTGTAACTGCCTTATTAGCTTAAAGTTGCCAAGATGTGAACTAAAGAACCAAAAAAAATATTCTTCAGCAACTGTAATCTTCAGCACACCCTCAACTCTCCTGCTGAGACCAGCTCCTTTTCTTTAAGTTGTCTTCAGGAACACTTCTCCAGGCTTCTTGAAGGACGTCCCAAAGCTCTTCGTTGGACGTCGGCTGCCTTTTGTTCTCCGTTCTCAGCGGAGATGATCCCACACTGCTTCTGGAACTGCTCAGGTACAGAGACTGTACTGAACATGAGAAACAAAAGATGTCCTTCAGGAAGATCTGGAGAACTGTTCCTCAACATAAAAATCACAAAATAGTCTGAAAGCAAATATGAAGAAATGAGGGGATCATGGTGGTGCAGGGGTTCGCCTCACTGCCAGCATGCTGTGGGTTTGAATCCAACTCTGGGTTCTGGGTGTATGTTCCCAAATTTGTGTGGCTTTTCTCCCACAGTCCAGAGACATGAACCTCAGGTGGGGGTGCTAAATTGCCCCTAGGTGTGTGTGTGTGTGCCTACCCTGTGATGAACTGGCGACCTGTCGAGGTGTTTCTCCACCTTTCTTTCTGTGAGCGCTGGGATGAGCTCCAGCGAACTTGGTTTGGATAAGTGGAGCAGAACACGGATGGATGGTTTTCAGTGAGGGTTTGTGGAGTAATTACTGCTAAACGAAGCATTTTAGCATTTTCTAATGAGCAGTAATTCGTTTCAGTGAGGTCACACACACCCACACACACACACACCTGTATATCTGCTGAATCATTATCTCCCTCGCATTTCCTTTTTGTCTGATTGGCTTCCTCTCAGTCTCTGTGTGTATGATGTTAGATCTGCCGTCTAAAATGAGAACAACAATCCATAACTAATTAAATTGGTGTGAAGGCTAGAATAGCATCTGATGTGAGTTGTGCCTCAGTCTGACTCTATTCAAACATTCAGAACCTGCCTCACCCTTTCCACCCCCCCATACACACACACTTATCCTCAGTAATGCTTTCTGCCAATTTGCAGAAATGCACTCAACGTGTTTGTGTGTGTGTGTGTGTGTGTGTGTGTGTGTGTGTGTGTGTGTGTAGTAATGGCCTGACAAGCCTTAAGTCAGTGTGATGTTTGTGGTCAGTATCTATAGTTGGTGGGTCTGAATCTCAGGGTTAAATTTCAGTGGAACAAGTGAATGAACTCATTTCCTCTCAATTCTGAACGTTCCTGCACACACTCTCTAACCCACCAAGTCACTCAGACAGAATAGTGTTTGAGCTCCCAGCGAGCCCGTGTTCAATAAAAACCACCAGTGTGAAATAAAGAACTCATGGCAGGGTGCTTGAGATTTACTGTCCTGCAGAGTTTAATGCTGAGCTTCAGTGCTGAGCGGAATTATTGGCACACACTCATAAAGTCAACAAAAATGGTCTTTGTTGTTTATCGGCTTGGACTGGAGAACTCCAATAAGGCTGGAACTCCATCTATCTGTCTATCTATCTATCTATCTATCTATCTATCTATCTATCTATCTATTTATCTATCTATCTGTCTATCTGTCTATCTGTCTGTCTGTCTGTCTGTCTGTCTGTCTAGTCCAGTCCTGGTTTTGCTATGATAAAGACAAGGACAAGGTGAAGGAAGAAAAAATAATTTGGGGTAAATATGTAATCTGACTCTCAGACTCTGTGAGATCCTGCTCCATAAGAAAGCTGGACAGAGTGAGGAGATTGTAATGGGCCCGAAATCCTGAATTCACCTGCCCTGGGGCCGGATAGGCGTGTAGTTACCATGGTAATGTAGCCCATAGGAGCCTATCCATTAGACATCAGTCAGGTTCATCATGGAAACTGTATTGTTACTGTGTCTGTGTGTGTGTTTTTCAGGCAGACCCTGGCGGTTCGGTCCTGGAGCAGCTGGGTTTGGACCCGGGCTCGGATTTCTCAGACAGCAATGTGCAGCAGCGCCTGGAGGAGCAGCGGGAGCGGATCCGCAGAGAGATCCGCAAAGAGCTGAAGATCAAGGAGGGAGCGGAGAACCTACGCCGGGCCACCACAGACAAGCGCAACGCCCACCAGGTGGACAGCCAGTTAAGGTCCTCCAAGCGCAAACTGGACACACTGCAAAAACAGCTGCAGGAGCTCGACGCTCACATCATGGTGAAGGGTCCCGATGAGAGCAGAGGTGAGGTGAAAGATCAACACCATGAAGATACGAACATCTACTGATTTGGGAGTCCACACTTCAATAACCCGACTCTCAAAACTATATAATCTACATGTTAGCTCCACAGTTACCATCCTTACAGTTAATAATACATTTTGCGTTGGAATACATTATCAGGGGCCATGCTGTTCCAAAAATGGACAGAATCAATCAAAAACAGATGATTTATATATGTATGTATAAACCCACAACCTTCAGGTCCCCACTGATATATATTTCCCTTTTATCTTCAATTGTAATATATATATATATATATTAAGGATAAAATAAAAATTTCCCAGGTCAGTGGGGATCTGAAGATCATGGGTTTGAATCCCAGACTAATAGGTTGCCCTGAGTTACTACTGATCAAGGTATCATCTCCATCACCGTTCCCGAGGGCTGGATATGCCTGTCCCCTGCTGCACGGTGTGTGTGGGTTAAATACAGGGGCTGTATTTCGTTGTGGCTCACTGTGTGTTCAAAGACAGCTAGTCACTTTCACTTCACTTTCACTTAAGTCAAGTCAAGTCAAGTCAAGTAGGTCTTTATTGTCATTTCAACCACATACACAATACATAGCGAAACGAAATAACGTTCCTCCGGGACCCTGGTGCTGCACATAAGACACGACATAAGACACAAGACAAGACAAGTGCAGACAACAAGAGACAGAACAATAGACAGTACATTCAGTGCATTCATCTGATGGATAGCTGCAGTGTTGCAGAACAAAGCAGCACATGTTGTTGGCAGTGTGATGGAGCAGCAATGCTGTGATTAAAGTGCTGGTGCAAAAAATAAATACTAAGTAATAAGTAGTAAGTATTGCAGTGATTCATACATATACCTCATCAGTGGTGCACAGGAGGGTAATTTAAGTCAAGAAAATATCCAGCATGAGTCCTTCAGAATAAAATATCCAGTAATGGAAATATAGATGCTGTGACGGAGATGTACTACATTTACATCTACAGCATTTATCAGACACTCTTATCTAGAGTGATGTACTGCACTGAAAGACAAGTTTCCATGGAGCTACTTGGAGTTAAGGGGTTTAGTCAGGGGTTCAAATTGTGCCAGTGCTGGAGACCCGGGTTAAAACCCACAACCTCTTGGTCTGCAGCTGAGTACCCTACCTTTAGGCTGCCTCCACCCCACTCTGCTGCATATACCATGAATATACACCTTATATTAGACTGTAATTCTGCTTTTATGGGTTTTTCTGATTAAAGAATTTTACTTTTTGATTGTATAGTTAAACGATTAATTGAATTGCTGATCTATAAGTATTTTACCTGCTGATTCAGGTGCAGCAGTGCTCAGTATTAGTGCTTCTCTGTAATTCCTATGATTTTCCTAAGCTGTCATGCTGTGTTTGACCCCCGCCCAGATGACCCACAACCTGTGGGGACGCCGGGCCGCTCTTCAGCCAATCAGGACCGAATCACAGCTCTGCAGAGACAGCTCAACATCGAGCTGAAGGTCAAACAGGGGGCAGAGAACATGATCCCCATCTACGCTAATGGAGCTACTAAGGTAACACACATACACTCACATATTCAGTTGTATGGAAAGGTTTAGGGCTTCCCTTGTCATATCGAATGCTTTTATGGATTTTCTAAGTGAACAAGTTTTTAAAAATGTCCAAAGTTGTGCATGGAACAAACCTAAATGGGACACATTTCTTAAATGTAATGCAAACATTTATTTGCTGAATTCAATTTGTTGTAAATAAATATCCCTTAAAATATGTGCAGAAGCTTAATACACTTTCAGATGATTTTTGAAAGGTCTTTTCTTACCGGCTTCAATCCAAGTCAGGATCCTTCAGACCTCATACTGAGCCTCAGTCATGAGCTCCTCTGAACTCCCTACCGAGGATCTGAACCATAATTGACACTTACCAAGCAAGGGACGACTATAAAAGTCATCTAAACACCTCCTGCTGGGAATTTTTACTGAAATGTGCGTCAGTGTTTAAAATCCAGCCTGAAAAAGTAAGAAAAAGCTGC